>JBBPUN010000407.1:0-13584 GCA_038094715.1 Heimioporus punctisporus | reverse complement strand
AGAGAACGATGAGAGCGGTACAGAGAACGCCACCAAGTCAGATTCGAGGAACCACGGTGGAGCAGGGTCGAATACGAGGGACAGATATCCTCATTGCGACCGAGACGAGCTTTGAAGGCTCCCCGCTGAACACCCTATTAGCAGATATAGAACTGCTATACTACGACTACGAACATTTTCCCTTTTTCTAGGAAATGTACTCCAAAATACTTTTCAAATATGCTTTCCTTTTCATGATTTTGTACATCATCAATTGACACCTCTATCTCATCTTGTTTGCTCTTGGACTTCTCATTCTCCACATCACGCCACAAGGAACAGGATTTGCATTCGAATATTCATGAAATGCTAACGAATTTTCTCTTATCATAGCCAACCCCTTGAAGGTGGCAGACGAACATTTTAAAAAGAAAGACAACAATAACGAAGCCGAAGCCAATTGGGCAGGCGAACCAGACTACTCAGGTTTGGATAACGTTAACAACACCTGGGGAGACAACGACAGCTGGGAAGAAGCAAACTCTATCCCTTCCGAAAATCCACGAAACATTCCTACAGATATACCTGAAGACGACTGGGTCGACTGGGTATTCAACTACGTGCGATACGACTTGATCGAAGAAGTTGTGCTTCGAGTTCAAGCGATACATCTTACGAGAGCATTACAGGAAAATCCAATTCCTGGATACGCTTGGATTCAACCCGCTTCAACAGAGTTGTCTCCATCCACAACCTTCACACAGTTTGAAAACGCAGGAGGTTTCCCTTTCATCGAAGACGAACCAATTCCCCTAACCAAAGAAGAGATTAACGCCCTCTAAATTGCCCAACATGGCGGCCCAATTGAGCGCAGCGATGCAAGCAGTATTTAATGGCTACGCAAGACCAGAAATTCCAGGCACTCATCATGGAGATTGTTGATCTACGAGTAGAAAACACGAACGTAAACACGGAGATTCAATGAAGAATCGCAGAGACACAGCAGTTGGCAACTTTGGTCCAACAGCTTACGAATCAAATTACTACATTACAAACAGCCACGGCAGCGCCGCCAACAGCACCCATGACTGCACCACAACCCAGTCAAAAGGTGGAGATCTTCGCCGATCCAGGGGACTTCGATGGCACATGGTGGAAGTTCGAAGCCTGGTGGGCTAAGATGCAAGCATGGATAAACGTTAACAGTCACACAATCACCACCGGATCAGAGAAGGCAGTGTTAGCAGTACTCTCACGACTCAAAGGAAAAGATGTGACTATATTCGCACAATCACGAATTCACAAGCTTACTACAGGACAAACGTACACCTGGGTAATGCTCAAAGATGAGCTCACAGGATTTTTCAGAAAAACTAATCAATGAGACAATTACGTTGCACAGCTGGAAAAGTTATTCCAAGGAGAAACCAAAACAGATCCTTACTTGGCAAGGATTGAATCCCTGCAGGTATTGGCTCAGATCTCAGGAGATCAGATGATCCGACACTTGGAAACTCACACACGCAAATCGATCATTATGAAAATGCTCGAAGATCATCCAAATCGATCCACGGATCCTATTTGGAAAGATCTTGATGCAATGATTAAGAAAATACGAGAAGTAGGCAACACCCAGGAAGCAATACCAGTGCTTCTAGGCCAGACCTCACGACAAAACGATCACATGGATATTGGAGCTATGAGCACTCCACCATGATCTAACCATGCAATGAAGTGCTACCTTTGCAATAGTCCTTCGCATCGCACCGCTCAACACCCCGGAGTAAAGCAATGCCGAGATTGCAAATGGTATGGCAGGCACAAAAAAGGATGTAGAAGCTCTTCCTTTAATCTTGGAGGCAGTCAAACGATTCGAGCTGCAGAGACATGGGACGAGATGGTTGACGCCAATCAATACGAAGAGCCATCGACTCTCCCACGAGCTATTCAAGGAATGAATTACGACGAAATGAAGGCATACTTCTACGATCTAAAAGATGCCGAGATACATGCTACAAGCAGCAAGGGAAAAGATCCTGCAGCATGATTAATCTGGGTAAACATGCTGCCATGAAGACGAAACAGGTAAGGAATAGATACGCCCCACTAACAATTGAACAGACAATTCTTGATTACGACGAATGTAACCTATCTCATCATACCCAAGCAGGGCCTTCTGTTGCACAGAAGCTTGCCCGAGGGTCTAAATCAGGGCTTAATTCTGCTTTACGACAAATTCTGCCTAAAACTCCAGAGAAGCTATACGTAAAACGAAATCACGAAGCAGCAATGCTACCCACGAAAGGATCAGAAACTGCAGCAGGCTACGATCTATACGCAGCTGAAGAATTAGAAATTCCCAGCATGGCTAAAGGCCTAGTAAACACGATGATATCAATTGCCATCCCAACAGGATGTTATGGAAGGATCGCCTCACGAAGCGGCCTCGCAGCAAAGAACCATGTCCATGTTGGAGCAGAAGTTATTGATGCTGATTATAGAGGAGATGTGAAAGTTCTTTTGATAAACTTCTCTCCCGAAATGTTCAAAGTATCCAAAGGAGATCGCATAGCCCAATTGATATTGGAAAAGATCTCAAATGCCTTGATCGAAGAACGAAGAGAACTTGACGAAACCAAACGAGGATCTGCAGGATTCAGATCTACTGGCAAAGCCATACGAACGATCAATCCTCAATGAGAATTGAAGCTTAATCTAAAGATCTGCCCAACCAAACAAACCAACAACTTTTTCAACACTACGGCACTCTTGGACTCAGGAGCCAATTGTGTATTCATTGATCACACCTTCGCAGAGAAGAAGGGCCTAACGCTCAGAAAATTGGAAAGATCAATAGAAGTCTTCAATGTCGATGGAACAGAGAATTCCACCGGACGAATCACGCACGCCACAGATTTAATCATTGATTACAATGGACACCGAGAAGCGGTCACCACTGAAGTAACTGACTTAGGAAAGAACGAGATGATTCTTGGCTATACGTGGCTAAAGAAGCACAATCCAGATATAAACTGGGAAACAGGAGAAATCATGATGAAAAGATGTCCACCCACATGTTATCATTTACACCCAAAAGGATCATGGTTACGAACCATCAAAAAAGAAGAGTTAGAAGCAGGGCTTCACCAATACCAGATACAAATTGGACAGAAAGTGGACGAAGCACTTTCAAAGCTCATTAATGACAAAAAACGACCAGAAGAACTAGTCCCAAAGGAATATCACGAATTCCTTTCTGTATTCTCCCAAAAGGAATCAGAACGGATGCCTATACGAAAATCATGGGACCATGCAATAGAACTCAAAGACACGTTCAAACCCAAAAAAGGACACCTAATCCCCTTATTGCCAAACGAGCAAAAGGAAGTCTCGGATTTCATTGATGACCAATTACGCAAGGGATACATACGACCTTCTAAATCCCCCCAGACTTCACCAGTCTTTTTTGTACCAAAGAAAGATGGAAAGAAGCAAATGGTACAGGATTACCGATACCTAAACGAACATACGATCAAAAACAATTACCTGCTTCCCCTTATCTCTCAACTTGTTGACAAGTTGAAAGGAGCTAAGATGTTTACAAAAATGGATTTACAATGGGGATACAACAACGTACAAATCAAAGACGGAGATGAATGGAAAGCTGCATTTGTGTGTCACAGAGGATCCTTCGAACCGCTAGTCATGTTCTTTGGACTCTGCAACTCACCGGCTACCTTTCAAATGATGATGAACGAAATATTTGCAGACATGGAAGACATGATGGTCGTATACATCGACAATCTCATGATCTTTACTGTTACGCTCGCAGGTTGAACATAGAACTCGATAAGGTCTAGTATGAAGGGTCAAAGGTTCTGGGTAAGAATCGTACCCATAGTGTTCAAGTAGAGTTCGAGTGAGACTTATGATGCAACAAAACGGTTGCTGGCAAAGTCAAGAGGTGTTTCAAAGCAACACCATAAGGCTTGAGTGAGACAAGGTCCTTTATTCAAGGAGGAGTACAAAGTTACTAGAGCTAGGCTCGAGTAGATCAAGGTTAAGAAAGAAAGGGGGTGCGCAGGAAGAAAGGGTATTTATACCCGAAGGAACAAACGAGCGCAAACAAGTCAAGTAATACTACACGGAATTTCATAGAATGTGATGGAAGAGATGACTAAGCAAGTGGGGATATTAGGAGTCATGACCGAGATAGGAAGGAATTAGTCATCAAGGAAGGAAACGAATAGTCCAAGGAATCGTAACAATACCCCCCAACTATGGGTGAAGTACCACTGAACCTAACACCTACAAGTCCAAATATCCTCCAGAGGGGGATCCCATCACGTTTGCCCACGCGGTTTCATCCCAAATGTCGTCAGGTGGAGAGGGAGAACGTTGTTGAGGGGAAGGATAGTGTTGTTGAGTTGGCGGATACGTTGGCCTCATTCGGGCCGTCAAGGGTTGGGGGCAAGTACGAGTGGATGGGTCGGGGACACGTCGAGGACGAGTAGAGGAGTTGGAGGAGCGAGATGCGGCAGAAGCGGATGACGAGGAAGACAAAGTAGGAGGGGAATGGGGAGTATGTCGAGCAGGACAAAACTGCTGGATATGGCCAGGTGCCCAGCAGAGGCAAAGAGGGCATTGGTAGACCCTACAGTGGATGCGTGTGTGACCTAGGCATCGGCATTGGAAGCATGCTTCATTATATCTGGGGTGCGAAGAATCCAGTCGTCGGTTTCCTAGAAAACCTGACCACCATGCGTCGACTCACGCTAGCATCCGTTCTTCGTCTGTGTGGATAGGGGAGGAAGACGCGGAGGGGGTAGAAGGGATGGATACCACATTTGGTCCAGCTTGATGCATTACATCATTGAGGTCTGCCACGTAACGGTCTAGATCGTCGAAGAACTCGCCCATTTCGAGTTGATAGATGAGAATATTAAGTTCTCCTTGGATTTGGGCATGTACATTCGCTACCAGCTCTCCCAGGAAAGCGGAGTCGGCGTTGTTCGATAGGGCGAGCATATTAGCGACTATGGCAAGTCTTTCATTTTGGAGAAAAGCATTGTAGACGGCGAGGATGGGAGATCCCATATCAACGTGAGCAGAGAAGGGGCGAGCAAGATGGGAGTTGGTGAGGTGCCCATAGGCTCGAGAGAGGTAGGTGGCGTCTGGGAAGTCATCCCGAAGCCTGTGAGCGTAGAGTGGTTCGTCAATGGCTGTGATGGCAGGGGAGGAAGGGATGTTGGCGATAGAGGTAGGGGGTAAATACTCAGCGACGGGAAGTAGGTTGTTGGGGTTGGGTACGAGGTCGTCGTTGGGGGTAGAAGCACGAAGATGGTAGGTGAGAGCCATGGTGAAACTACGGTAAGAGATAAAAGGCGAATTGGAAGTTCAAAGGTGGGAGTAGAAGTTAAAGAGGGAAAATTTTGGGATGAAGTTTTTTATAATCGGAGAGAACGTCTGTGGCATGAGAAAGTTCTTTTTCGGGAAGCCAAGAGTCTTCTTTGGCTGTGTATCCTTTCCATCTGATTAGGAAGGAACATTTTGATGGGGTACCTCTGTGGCGTAGGATATTTTCTATTTCGTACTCTTCTTCTCCTTCTATCAAGTCAGGTGGAGGGGTGGGGAAGTTCGGTCCATGTGTGGCGTTTTCTTGGTATCGTGAAAGAAGGGAGGCGTGGAAGATGGGGTGGATTTTCCAAGACTTAGGGAGGCGGAGGCGGTAGGTGATTGGGGATAAGACTTCAGTGATTAAAAAGGGTCCTTCTCTTTTGGGAGCGAATTTCGGGGAGGTAAGGGCACGTTTCAGGTTGCGGGCTTCTAACCACACCTTATCTCCTTTCGAGAAGGGGGTGAAGGATTTAGAGTTACAGGCTTTCATGACCTGTCTAGCAAGTTCGTGAGCTGCTAAAGCTTCGTCCCGAGCGGTGGTGAGGAAAGAAAGTCTGGATTGTACAGCGGGGATGTTGGTCTCGGTGATGACTGTGGGGAAGGAGTGTGGTTCATATCCAAGCATGAGGAAGAAGGGAGATTTTCTGGTGACGGAGTGAGGGCGGTGGTTGTGGGCGAATTCAGCGTGAGAGATGAAGTCGGCCCAGGCAGTGGGGTTGTCGTGACAATAGATTCGAAGGTAGGTTTCAATTTCCTGATTTACGCGTTCTGTTTCTCCATCGGATTGGGGGTGATAGGCGGTGGAGAGGTTAAGGGAGTATCCAAGGAGTGTGGCGAGTTCCTTGGCGAAGGCAGAGGCGAACTGTGGGCCTCTGTCAGAGATGATTCTATCGTAGAGTCCAAAGCGAAGGTAGACTTTGTGAAAGAAAAGATTGGCGATGCCTTCAGCAGAGACAGATTTCTTTGTGGGATAGAGAATTACCCCCTTAGTAAGACCATGGTTGACCACGACCAATAAGGAGTCAAAACTCGAAGAGGGGGGGAGGTCAGTGATGAGGTCACAGGAGATTTGTTGAAACGGACGGGAACAAGAGGAGGTGATGGGGGTGAGTGGGGGTGTGGTAGGATGGGTATTGGATTTGGATTGTTGGCAAAGGGAGCAACCCGCGATGTAGTTGCGTACAAAAGAGGGGAGACCCGGCCACCAGAAGTCTGTGGAAACGAGTTGTCTGGTTTTTAAGAAACCGGGGTGGCCAGCAGAGGGGTGGACGTGGTAGCAAGTAAGGATGGAACGATGAAGGTTGGGGGCATCGGGGACGTAGGCTCGGCCCCTGTAGGAGAGGATACCAGCATCAAAGGACCAGTCAGAAAGGCGGGAGCGGAATTGAGGGGGGGTTTCGCCATCCAAAGTGTGAAGTGCGTTGAGGATGACTGGGTTGGAGACAGAGGAGGAGGCCAACTTGGTGGCTAGTGCAGAATCGATGAGGTTAACGAAGAGCGAAGGGGGAAGAAGTGTGGTGCCGACATTGTCATCGTCAGAGGGAGGAAGGAGGTCAGGGCGTCGGGAGAGGGCATCAGGGGCAGAGAGGAGTCGTCCAGGGACGTGGATCATTTTAAGGTCAAAGTCCGCTAAATCAATAAGCCAGCGGGCTTGTCGTCGATTGAGGTTCTGAGGTTGGCGAAAGAATGTTAGGTTTTTATGGTCTGTGAAGACCTGAATTGGGAAGGGGGATCCATGGAGATAGTGACGCCATTGTTTAAGGGCGTGAATTACGGCGAGAAGTTCTCTGTCGTAGATATCGTAGTTTCGTTCTGCGTCTCCAAAGGCTTGGGATAGGTAGGAGCAAGGGTGCCAATCACCATTTGAGTCGGTTTGGAGGAGGACACCCTCTGAGGCGAATTTGGATGCATCGGTAGTGATGGCGAAGGGGCGAGCTGGGTCAGGGAGAGAGAGTACAGGTTGGGAAAGGAAGGAGGATTTCAACGTATCGAAAGATTGTTGTTGTTACGATACGCTAAGGCCCCATATCTTTTTCTTCGATTCTCCAATGCTCTGAGAACTCCCTCGCCTTAGACACCTCGTCTACCGTCGCTCTTGCATCACAAGGACCGCTGGTGAACGCCGGCACTCTCTCGGATCCTCAACGGATCATCCGCGATGTCCTCCCGGACACTCCCTTCGTATCCCTGGACCTTCTCCTCCACGGGACCCTCTGTGAACTGGCTTATCACCAGTCTTCGTCTCTCGCCTCTCCCCGATATCCTTCACCCTAGACGCCTCGTTTCTTGGACAACTCTAGACCTATGACATGCGGTATTCATTTCCGCTTCTTCTTAACCTTGTAACATGTTTCATCGAACCTTGTAACACCTGACTTTGCTTCTTTGATCCCCATGTATTCTTAGAACACTTCTTCGCCTCACGGCTCTTCTTCTTTGATTCTCTAGAACATTCCTTGTCTTTGTCATTGCTTTGTCATTGAACCTTTGGACGCTATTTAGGCGTTTCCTCTCCGCCACTGTATACTTAGCTTTGATCTACCTAGCCCCCCCCTCCGTCTATAACCTAGACCCACTTGCCATAACCTGGCTTCTCCCTGTACTTGCCTTTGGGCATCTCTTGTACCTTCGTATCTTGTATCAACAACGTTACTTGATATCTTTTCTCAAAGTCCTTGTCGCTGCGCGCATCCTCTTGGGAAGGCACCTCCCGTCGACTATTCGAACGCTCTCCAAGTCCTTGCTCAAGTTGAGTTATGCAGGAAAGGCATTCCTCTCTCAGATAGACCTCTGCTTCTGCATGTCTCTTCCGCTCGCCGATAAGTCTTCATAGCTGGCCATGCGCTCTCAGATCAGTCTTCCTTGTCTCGCTGGTATGAAGCAATCCTGCTAGGTTTTACGGTTAGCCTTGAAGGTAACCCGTAACAGTTGTTGGAGGGACATCCAGTTCCAAGGTGTAGTTTTCTTGGTTAAGTCTAAGAGGGGTCTGGCGATGTTGGTGAAGTTGGGGATAAACCAGCGATAAAAGTTGGCAAAGCCAAGGAAAGATCGAACGTCTTTGAGTTTTGTGGGAGTAGGCCAGTCAGCTATTCCTGCAAGTTTGACTGGATCCATGGCAAGTTCGCCCGGTTTGACAATCATGCCGAGATAATCTACTTCTGAGGTGGTAAAGGTGCATTTCTCGAGTTTGAGGTGGAGATCCAACTCGGTCATTTGTTGAAGGACTCGTTTGGTTCGTTCATCGTGGGTGGTTTTGTCAGGGGAGAAGATCAAGAGATCGTCCATATAGATAACAAGCCATCCTTCAGAGATCATGTCGTGGAATGAATCGTTCATGAACTGTTGGAAAGTGGCAGGGGAGTTGGTAAGACCGAAGAACATGACCATCGGTTTGAAGATGCCTTTGTGAGTGATAAAGGCGGCTTTCCATTGATCACCGTCTTTAATCCGGACATTGTTATAACCCCATCTCACATCAAATTTGGTAAAGAGTTTGGCGTCTTTGAGTTGGTCGATGAGATTGGAGGTTAAAGGAAGGGGGTAGGCATCTCGCGTGGTGTGATCGTTGAGATATCGATAGTCTTGGCATGGACGGAGTTTCCCATCCTTTTTCTTGACAAAGAAGAAGGGAGATGCTTGTGGGGATTGGGATGGTCTGATTTTCCCGGAAGCGAGATTTTCATCGAGGAAGTCTTCTGTTGCTTTTCGTTCTTCAGCGGTGAGGGGGTAAATTTTCCCAACTTTGGGTTTAAAGGATTCATCGAGTTGGATTGCATGGTCATAGGGTCTGGAAGGAGGGATGTGGTCTGCCGACTCTTTGGAGAAAACAGAAGAAAACATGGCAAATTCAATGGGTAAAGATGGAGGGGGTTTCTTTTTGTTGGCTTCTATTGCCAGTTTGGTAGAGGTGGTAAAGGCATTGATGACGGCAGGGGAATGGAGTTGGAATCTAGAGCCATGTTTCGTTACACAGTTAAGGTGATAGGCGGATACATCAGCAGCAGGGAGGTGATGGCCCATATAGTATTCGTTATATTGGAACAGCCTATCGTGTCGGACTGGGTCTGCTCCTACGTTCTGTATGGCCTTGGCGATGGGAGGGGGTGGTTTGGATTTGGCCGAGAGGCGTAATTCTCGGGTGATGGTTTCTTGGTTGTAAGTGGCAGTTTCGTCGTTGGTAGTTTCGATGGAGATGGTTCATTCCGCCCAGTTGATGAGTGGTTGGGTTTTCTTTAACCAAGGCATCCCAAGGATCATATTGGAAGAACCGCAGTGCATTACGAAGAATTTCACCTTTTGGTGTAGGTGGTTTATTCGTAGAAAGAGGGTCGAGGTATACTTGATCATTCCTGCTTGGTTCGTGGTGTTATCGACGTTTGTTACGGGGATTGGGGTGGGGAGTTTGTCGAGAGGGAGCTTGTGTTTCTTGGCGAAATGCCAGTCGATACAACAGATATCGGCTCCAGAGTCGATGAGGGCATTCGTTTTGACGTCTTTTCCGGAGGTAGTCACGATCGAGAGAGGAAGTTGTACATTCTTCTGAGTCGGATCGGCTACAAGTACATGGGTTCTACAAATGGAGGTACCATGCGTCAGGGTGGTCCTCCCGTTTAAAAATCCTGAGAAAATGCCACCCTTCCAATAGTGGTCTTTGTTTCATCGTCATCATCTTTGTTGTCTACTTCTTTTAGCGATGGGATTTGTTTAGCCTTTTGGACCTTTTTGCCCTTTGGTGAGGCTTTCTTTGATTCGGAGGTGAAGTTAGGGCATGCCGAGGAAAGGTGTCCTTTGTTTCGGCATTGGAAGCACCATCCTTCAGTGATACATCATTTTCATTTTTTGGGAGTGAGTTTGCCAACTCTTACAGCATCGACATCCATGGCGTTTGGGTCTTTAGCAGGGGTGGATGACGAGGAGGTGGTGGTAGAGTGGAAGATGTGGGTCTTGGTTCGCTGGGAACGAGTGCCGATTTCTTTGGTTTGGTTGTAGACTGTTTGAAAATGGATGGCTTTTTCGTACCAGGTTCTTATTGTGGTAGGAATAGTATCCATGCCGTAGATTCTCTCCATAAGTTTCTTTGGCATTCCGGCGGCAAGGAAGTTGATGAGGATGGCGTCTTCAGTGATTCCTGATAACGCTACTTTGTTCTGAAATTTGGTGAGATATTTGTTGAGTTGGTTCCTGTTAGAAATGGTGGTGGTAGCGAGCCAAGCGATGGCGTCGTTTTTGACGTCATGGGTTTTAAAGTCGGCATCGAATTTGACTAGAAAGTCTGCAAAGGAACCGAAGCTGGGGACAGTGAGGCTGAAAGCCTGTCGTCGGAGGGTATTGGCCCAGGTGGCCGCAGGTTCTTCGGTCATATGTGATAGGGTGAAGGCTATCTTCTTGTTGTTGTTGTCGTAGACTTTTTCATTGACGAGGAGGTAGGAACGGACCGTTACTATCCAGGCGTCAGCCTTCTTTGGGTCTCCGTTGAATGGTTTGGGAGCGCCAAGACGGAGTTCAGTGTGCTTTGTGGTGGATGTCATAGTGGAAGGAAGGGTGGGGAAGGTATGGAGGAGGGGTGATCTGGGTGGTGGGGGTGGCAGTGTGCCGAAGGGGAAGGTTTGTTGGATGGGGGTTGGGGAGGGAGGAGTAGGGGCTCGAGGGAGATGGAGCGAGGTTGAAAGGTTCGCGGTGAGTTCTAGAGTGTTGTTGGGTTTGGTTCATACCTCGACGTTGTCAGAGTGTTCAGAAGGGGAGGAGTGGTCTTCCTGTTCGGGGTCAGACGGTTCTGAGTCGTGGGTTTCCCTCCACTGAGTGTTAGAGGAAGATATGATGGGCAGATACTACAATGGTATACCCATACATGGAGAACCTTGATCTTTTGTTACGCTCGCAGGTCGAACGTAGAACTCGATAAGGTCTAGTATGAAGGGTCAAAGGTTCTGGGTAAGAATTGTACCCATAGTGTTCAAGTAGAGTTCGAGTGAGACTTATAACGCAACAAAACGGTTGCTGGCAAAGTCAAGAGGTGTTTCAAAGCAACACCGTAAGGCTTGAGTGAGACAAGGTCCTTTATTCAAGGAGGAGTACAAAGTTACTAGAGCTAGGCTCGAGTAGATCAAGGTTAAGAAAGAAAGGGGGTGTGCAGGAAGAAAGGGTATTTATACCCGAAGGAACAAACGAGCGCAAACAAGTCAAGTAATACTACACGGAATTTCATAGAATGTGATGGAAGAGATGACTAAGCAAGTGGGGATATTAGGAGTCATGACTGAGATGGGAAGGAATTAGTCATCAAGGAAGGAAACAAATAGTCCAAGGAATCGTAACATTTACAAAAACTAACGATCCCAAGAAACACGACGAAATAGTAAAAGAAGTCTTATGACGATTACAAGAGAACGATCTATTTGTCAAACCAGAGAAATGCACGTTCAGAGCAAAGGAAGTAGAATTTCTCGGAATGACTGTGTTAGACCAAGGAATCAAGATGAACAACGATAAAGTCAAAGCCATTCTGAAATGGCCAGAACCAAAAACAGTAAAAGGAGTAAGAAGCTTCCTAGGACTTGCCAACTTCTATTGAAGATTCATAGAAGGATATGTCCAAGTGGCTAGACCACTTATAGATCTTACAAAGAAAGACGTTCCATTTCAATGGACAGATCAACAACAAGAAGCGTTTGATACGCTCAAACGACGCTTCACCACCGCACCAATATTAGCCTTCCCCGACAACGACAAAGAATTCCACTTA
The DNA here is from genome assembly GCA_038094715.1 of Heimioporus punctisporus. Lineage (NCBI taxonomy): Eukaryota > Fungi > Basidiomycota > Agaricomycetes > Boletales > Boletaceae > Heimioporus > Heimioporus punctisporus. Next base: position 1,466 of record JBBPUN010000407.1, on the reverse strand, counting down.
GAAACCGACGCATCAAATTACGCCACAGGAGCAGTGCTCTCAATACGAAACGATGACAAATGGCATCCGGTTGCCTATTCTAGTCACAGCATGTTATCAGAGGAACGAAACTACCCAATAGCAGACAAAGAGATGCTTAGCATCATCAGAGCATTAGAACAATGGAGGCACTACCTTGAAGGTAGTAAATATGAATTCGAGATATGGAACGATCACGCCAACCTCCAATATTTCATGAAACAACAAAACCTAAACAGACAACAAGCCCGTTGTAGAGCACATAGTGGCTCTACGGTTATATTCCACCATTTTTAATATATGAGACCTCTGATCTTACTTCTTGGATCGTCTGCATACCGTTTTGACCCTTCTTTTCTTCTACTTAGATTGATTACACCAACTGATCCAACTCGGAAACTCATTATGGGTCGCCGCCGACGACCCCTTTGGTCCGAATACCCCTCAACGGGTTGGATCGACGTTACTTTGTATTTTCGGCACGTTTTCCACATTATTTTTCCATTACCTTCACTTTCGCCTCAGTCAAGCTCACTCGGCAACTTGAAGTTTCGTAGTGTCGGTCCGATTATAATCGGCCGACGGTTTGTTGACAGGTAGATTTCCGATCTTATCCCCTACCTCGTCTCTTCCTTGAACCCCATTCACATTTGTTTCGCCGATACGCTCAATATACAGTCTGGGGTGTGCCCTGGACTATAAGTCTGTAATCTGCGGAACAATAGACATCTTTCGCATCCCCTTCGCACTATGGCCCTCTGAGAGTCAACCTCGGCCCTCCGCCCTTTGTGAAACATTACCGAAGCCTCTCCGTCGTCGTCGATAACATCCCCGGCATTTATCTCCGTCGGTCAGGCGTGGCCGGCGACTTCTTCATCCTCTCGATCCTTCTCAACTCGTCACTCGGCCCAGCGGGCGCCGATTATCGTCACTGCAAGCGTCGGCCTTAGACAACTTGCACCATCGTCTTACCCATCGTCTATCTGGCAGGTCACGGCCTTCGGCAACCCGCCTCATCATTTTCTACCACCTGTTACGATACGCTAAGGCCCCATATCTTTTTCTTCGATTCTCCCGATGCTCTGAGACCTCCCTCGCCTTAGACACCTCGTCTACCGTCGCTCTCGCATCACAAGGACCGCTGGTGAACGCTGGCACTCTCTCGGATCCTCAATGGATCATCCGCGATGTCCTCCCGGACACTCCCTTCGTATCCCTGGACCTTCTCCTCCATGGGACCCTCTGTGAACGGGCTTATCACCCGTCTTCGTCTCTCGTCTCTCCCCGATACCCTTTGCCCTAGACGCCTCGTTTCTTGGATCACTCTAGACCTATGACATGCGGTATTCATTTCCGCTTCTTCTTTGAACCTTGTAACACGTTTCATCGAACCTTGTAACACCTGACTTCGCTTCTCTGATCCCCGTGTATTCTTAGAACACTTCTTC
>JBBPUN010000405.1:0-13635 GCA_038094715.1 Heimioporus punctisporus | reverse complement strand
CACTATTTAATTATTGCTGTTATTATTGTAGTATTTGTGTTTTTATTTTTATTAGACATGTTGTTAGGTGAATATATTAGTGAGTGAGCAGCAACCTCATTGAAGACATCCACTAATTGTTTCTTTTTAGCTTTTTTTGGTAAAGCATAGCTCTGGGAAGTAGCAACCCTGTTGTGCAATGGCAATAGAGTTGCATTGTTATTCTTTTTTTTTCTATTGACACAATTGTTAGCACTGCTATGACTAATTGTATGGCTAAAGTGATTTAAGTCAATGTATGTCTGAGAAGGTATTCCAGTCAAAATACAATTTTTCTCCTTATTTAATTCTTGTGTAGATGATGTCTACATGCTCAATCCATTTCAACCATCAATGGATCCACCTGCAGAGAATGTATAGGATGACAAGAGACCCACTATCAAGAATGGTTTTTCTTGTAAGTCTTGCAACTGGAATGCATCTATCATGTTAATCATATTTTAGTCTCTTTTACAAGATTACTTCCTCTATCCCAACCCATAAATGATTTTCATGATTCCAGTTTTTCATGTAAGTTGAGGCTTATGATCTAATACCTTCTGACCTGCTGCTCACAGATGAACATGTGCCTTCACCCTTGCTCTCATCATCTATCATCCAAGATTGTTACATAGTTGAATGCTCACCCTTGCCATCTATGGTTCATGACACCAGTTTTCAAGGTAAGTATGATTGAAGTTTTATAATTCTGTATTTTGATCTGTTGCTATGTGTAATAGATGAATGCTTGTGCTCACTATCCATTGAGCCTCTTTCTAATGAAATGTCTAGAATGCTGATTCCTGTGTCCACTTGCATAAATAGGGTTGAGTTTTCCTACAATGTGCAATCTTCCAATGAATCACCTGGAGCACTGATTTCTCTGCCCTCTCATATGACAGGAATTGAGAATGATATCCTCTACAATGTACAGTTGACAGAAATCACATTTAATCTCTGGAATCACAATATTCATTGTTTGGAAGAAGTTGAAGGCACAGACCTTGATACTAAGGTAATGTTAGCCCATTTGTTTAAATTATATTTGTCTGTTGATTGATAGCAGTTGGGCTTGGGTTCTAAGGTAATGCTAGTGGAAGTTAATTGCTCTCACACCTTGTGAGAAAATATGTACAGATTACAAATATATTTGTAGGGGGCTTATGCAGAACTTTAGGTATATGTCTTCTCCTTTTACTGAAACCTTACTTAATGGGATGTAGTATACAAAATCTGAGAAGCAACAATTTATCTGATCAGCTCTCCAGTGCTACAAAGCAATACAGAAGAATCATAGCACACATCTTCAATCACTCCAGATAGCATTAGAGAGTTGAAAGTCAAGACTTGTTCTATCAGATAAACTTGTTGCTGATTTTGAGATGCTATGATCACTCAGCAATTCCTGAAGATTGATAATCTGAAGAGAGACATTAAGAAGGTGAAGGCAGAGGTTCAAGAGGTCTGACAAGCTGAAGCTGAGGCTCAAACAATGCTTTTGAAATCCATTGTAAGATCTTTCCAGTATTAGGTGTGTGTTGACCACCTAATCTAGGCTGATAAAGAATTAGAGCTTGCTAAGGTTCCCCAGCATGTTGAAGCCAAAGTCCAATCAACTTTGTGAATGCTCATTATAAGATCTCTCCTATATAGGAAGATCAGGCTAATGCTCAGTCTAGGCTGAGAAAGAGCCAGAAATCCTTGAAGCAACATAGCAGGCTAAAGCTAAAGCTGAAGTAGTGTTGTAGAAATTCATGGTGTGATACTCAACATAGCCAGCTGCCAAGTCTTGACACACTCTCTAGACAAATAAAGAGTTAGAGTTCACTCAGGCAATACAGCATGTTGAAGCTGATGCTCAATCAGAGCTTCAGAGAAATCTTATAAGATTTTACCTATGTATGATATAATATGATGGGGTGCTAATGTTAATCTAGGCTAGCAAAGAGATAAAAGTTGATCTTATTATGTAGAAGTATGAAAAAGCTCTCCAAACAATCCATGTATGTATATGATTCCCTAGATCTATCTGTAACCTGACCTGAAAACTTGTACAGTCTCTAGAGAGCAAAGTTCAAACAAGATAGCCATCTTCCCAGCATGAAGAACTGACACCTTCATCCTCCATTCACCAGTCATACAGCAGGTTGGTTGGCACTCATATTTGTATTTAACTATAATAATCTGTTTTTGGATCCTTTATTTATCATCTTTTAAGAAAATTTGCACTTGGAGAGCTCTACTCAACTCTTTCAACCAGTTTTTGATCAAAGAACAGTGGAAAAAGTAGTACAAGAGGTTTTCCAGACTTTGCAACAGATGGGTATGCAGGGTGGTAAGCAGGTGTCTCAGCCAATCTTCTGGTTCTCTCATCAGAAGCTACCACATGCTCTCACCAAAGGAAGAAGACAAACGATGAAAGCTTTCCAACTGAAGCAAGAGATTGTCTGTGATAAAGAATGAAATATGAATCTGGTAAGTGTCTCCCTATGTTAATCTCATCATCTAACCCCCTATAGGAGTATGTCTGTAATCTCTTTCAAGAAGTCTTTGAAGTTTTCACAGATGACAATTTCTTAATTGTTGGTGGAGCTCCTTGTGATGAGGTTCAAGCCTTCCTGGATGGCTATGGCAATGGTCCCAATCCTGATAATCTCCAGTAGGATTTCTTCCATCTGGTGTCATCTGGTTGGAACAAGGTAGTTGTTTTGTACCTTGTTCAACAACTGAAGGCTATGTCTAAGGAGAAGTCAATGATGCAATGTATTGGCAAAACAGAAGTAAATGGGATTAAGGAGAAAGATGAGATAGAGGGTAAAATTGGAAATCTACCTGTCAAACAAACTGTCAGCTGATTATAATTGGACCAACACTACAAAACTTCAAAATGCCAAGTGAGCTCAACTGAGGTAAAAATGAGGATAATGGAAAATAATGCAGAAAATGTGCCAAAAATACAAAGTAATGTCAATCCAACTCATTGAAGGGTATTCAGACCAAAGGGATCATCAGTGGTGACCCATAACAAGTTTCCAAGTTGGATCAGTCAGTCTAATCAATCTAAGTGGAAGAAAAGAGGGGTCAAAATGGTATACAGGTGATTTGAGGAATAAGATCAGAGGTCTCATATATTAAAAATGATAGAATGTAACCATAGAGCTGCTATGTGCTCCACATCTGAGGGGAACTTAGCTGCTGACCATTCTTGATCAGATGTGGCAGTGCACTTAGTCAGCACAATGGGCCTTGGCAAACATGTTGCATATAATGTGGGTGCAGACCAGTAATGTGTCAAGTTCCTTTCCACTCTTACCACCAACACCAACACAATGACATGTCACAATTGACAAGCATTCAGTCAACAACATTGGGGTCTGTGGGTCATTTCCATGCCCTCAACCACAATGGGGACAACACATAGCAGCTTGTGTGGCAGTGATATGTATGATGTGACACTACAAATGCTCAAGGTGGTCGTGAGAGCTGTACCCAATAATGAAGAGGACCTAGAGGAGGAGAAATGGATGCAGATGATGGAATTCAGAGAGGTCTTAGTGTGTGATACACAGATCACAGGTAGTGACCAACTAATGGAAACTTACAGGACAAGTTCAAGACCACACTCCATGATGCCGACACACTGGGCCTCAATGTTGGCACCAATGAGAAGGTGATGTGGCTGCTCAACAAGGCAGCTGCAACCTTCAATCTATGGGAGAAGTGTGAGCAGGTAGCTACAATGTAAACAGTGCCAGTGAGCACACAAGTCGAGATGCCAATGATGGTGGATGTGTTGATACTGGTGATAACAATAACAAATATAGAGGAGGTTTTGGTGGTGGCAATGACAGTAGAGCCAGTAGGTGATGAGTTGACAGAAGTGTTGGCCATGTTGATGACATGCAAGGTATGTGAACTGGTCAGAGAGCAAGTCAGAGGTTAACTGTTATGGTTTTCTTCCTTTCTTCATCTGTCCTCGTCTTATCTTATCTTCATTCCATCTATAACCTTATCCTTGGCATGCCGCTTTTCTCTTTTGAATACATTCATCTTCTGATCTTCGTCGGCAGTCTGCATATCATGATTCTTCTCGTTTAGTCATCCTTTCTTTGTTCTATTCTTCTTTCATCTATTTCAGACAGCCTCTCCACAGCAATGTCTGTCATCATTGCTTAGTAGCTCTATTCCTTCATATTCCATCAGGTTCTACACTTATGCATCCCCTAGTACTTATACCTGTACTTAGTATCCTCATTCTCGATCTGCACAATACAGCATCATTCTTGAGTCCTCATCGTATTTGAGTATCCCTGAGTCTTCTCTCCGCTTTTCCAAAGCATATAGTCCCATTGACTGTTCTTTGAATGTATAGATCTTCCCTCTGGCTGAGTCATACCTCTTCATGAGTGTCCTGCCAGTAGGTCAGCCCTCGGTTGATCCCAAGAGCACACTTTGTGTAACACTAATGAGAACAGTGCACACAGGAAGAAAACAAGAACAAGGGTGAGGATGAGGACAAAGGAGATGAGCAGCCCTGGTGGGCTATCTGGAGGAGGAAAAAAAAGTGATAATTTGGTGATAATTCTTTTGCTAACCTGTCCATCCAAAGGCAAAGTAAATGTAAGTAGATATGAAATGGAAACTGAAATGAATGATAAGTCAAAGTAGAACCAGTGTAGAAACAATCATGTGTGCTCTACAGCACCCCAAGGGGGACTGAGATACCAACCATCCCCAGTCGGCAACATCAAAGATGCAATCAAGGAACCTGAGGGTTGCAAAGCAACCAAACATGAAGCAGATCATGAGGCTGAGGGCAATGGGAACTGTTTTACAGATGGAGTGAGCATATTTAAAGGCAGCCTGATGTAAAAACAGCCTGAGGGGGGGAGAACCTCATCAAAAGCATCACTATGTCTGAAAAAATCAACCTAGCCAAACTAATGATGGCCCCAAGGTGTGAGCCAAAGGATTCATATGCCAAACAGCTATGACGGCATCAAGAAGCTGTGGAATGCCAAATGCAATTGATAGCCAAAATGACAATTCTGGAGCATCAAAGATCGAAGCTAAGAGGGAGACTTTATTTGGCGAGTACTGAAGAATCCATGTAGATGCTGAGGCAATCAAGCCAAGGTGTGGGCTGACCAGATGGGCAGGAGAAGTATTTCCAAGGGCTCCTCAAAGTTGAGAAATTCAAGAAACAAAGTGATTGAAAGACAGGATGGGCACCAAGCAACAAAGTCCAGGAAGTGATTCAGTATGCCAACAAGCTTCAACACTTGTGACAGGACCAGCTCAGCATCCTCTGGCCTGACCATATCAGTGTCAAGACCAATGACTGAGGGTAAGCAGAAAGTGAGGAGTTAGGAACTGGCTGACTGAAATAAATAGAAAGAGAGTAGTAAAATGAAAACAGTGGCTGGGCAGAAGAAGGCAAAGAAGAGAAGACCTCTAAAGCCAAAGAAAAACACATTGAAGTGAGGCTGAAGCCCCAATGGGCAATATGTGACAATTGTGCCAACCAGATGGGTGGGCATGAGTACTTCCTGTGCTCTGCCATTACTCTAGGGAAAAGTGCAAGCTACTGAGGAAGGGCCCTGCATCAAATGGTAAGGGAGGAAAGAAAGGCAGTGTAGAGCACATAGTGGCTCTACGGTTATATTTTACAATTTTTAATATATGAGACCTCTGATCTTATTCCTTGAATCACCTGTATATCATTTTGACCCCTCTTTTCTTTAATATAGATCGATTAGGCTGACCGATCCAACTCAGAAACTCATTATGGGTCGCTGCCAATGATCCCTTCAGTCTGAATACCCTTCAACAGGTCAGATTGATGTTATCTTGTATTTTCGGCACATTTTCTACTTTATTTTTCCATTATCTTCATTTTTGCCTCACTCAGCAATTTGAAGTTTCATAGCATCAGTCCAATTATAATTGGCTGACAACTTGTTGACAGGTAAATTTCCAATCTTACCCTCTATCTCATCTTTCCCCTTAACCTCCATTCACTTTTGTTTTGCTGATATGTTCAATACACAGTCTGGAGTATGCCCTGAACTATAAGTCTGTATTCTGCAGAACAATAAACATCTTTTGCACCCCCTTTGCATTATTGTCCTCTGAGAATCAATCCTGGCCCTCTGTTCTTTGCAAAACATCACCAAAACCTCTCCATCATCATCACTAACATCCCCAACACCTGTCTCTATTGGTCAGGTGTGGCTGGCGACCCCTCCATCCTCTTGATCTTTTCTGACTCATCACTTGGCTCAACAAGCACCAATTATCATCACTGCAAGTGTCAGCCTTAGGCAACATGCATTATTGCTCTACCTATTGTCTACCTGGCAGATCATGGCCTTTGGCAACCTGCCTCATCATTATCTATCACCTTCATCATCCATTGGACAAGTCATGGCCTTCGGCAACTTTTTACATCATCATTTCTGTTCTCTTCCCTCTGTTGGACTAGTCTCAGCCTTTGGCCACTAGTCTCCTTGTCTCCCTTACTTTTCATCAAACTAAAAGCTGTTAGGTACAGTTTCTTTCTTGACTCTACAAAGGTCTACTCATTACAGGGTCCCTTGGGAGAACAAATCATGTTTCCCTTTTCACAACTATGCTATGGGAGGTAGGAACTAACCATCTCAGCCTCTTCTAGTCTTCTTCAGTGGCCAAAAGGGGTATTGAAAGGGCTGAAGTGAAGGGTGGTCCAAAGTAGGCCAACCACATAGGATAGGGGTAGCCAAAACAACTCTCAAAATAGAAAAGTGGATGAAAAATAAAGACAAATGGGTGGGTAAGAAGGATTGGAAAAAACAGGGGCCCACAGGTGATGGAGCAACTGAAAGGAGTCAGAATCTGAAACAGGGGCAATGAGTGAGACAAGGGTTCCTGTTATGGGTTACCTTCAAGGCTAACTGTAAAACCTAGCAGGATTGCTCCACACTAGCTAGATGGAGAGAAGCTGATCAGAGAATGGATGGCTAGCTGTGAAGACTTGTCAGAGAGTGGAAGAGACGTGCAAGAGCAGAGGTCTATCTGAGAAAGGAATGCCTTTCCAGCATAACTCAACTTGAGCAAGGACTTGGAGAGTGTTCGAATAATCGATGGGAGGTGCCTTCCCAAGAGGATGCACACAAGACAAGGAGTTGGCGAGATGATATCAAGTACAAGGTGGGATTGACAATGTTACAAGATATGAGGAGATACAAGAGATGCCTAGAGGCAAGTACAGAGGGGTGCCAGGTTATGGCCAGAGGGGGGCTACGTAGATCAAAGCTAAAAAATACAGTGGCGGAGAGGGAACGCCTAAATAGTGTCCCAGGGTTCGATGACAAAGCGATGACAAAGAAATGGAATGTTCTAGGGAATCAAAGAAGACATGCCATGAGGCGGGAGAAGGTTCTAAAGGCACATGGGGATCAAAGGGAAGAATGTCAGATGATACAAAGTTTGATGCACATGTTACAAGGTTTGATGAGTCAAAGAGAAGAAGCAGAAATGAATACCACATGTCATAGGTCTAGAATGGTCCAAGAAATGAGGTGTCTAGGGTAGAGGGTATTGAGGTTTCAGCAAGGTGAAGACTGGGGATAAGCCAGTTCAAGGAGAGTTCTGTGGAGGAGAGGGTCCAGGGATGTGAAGGGAGTGTCCGGGAGGACATCGTGGATGATCCGTTGAGGATCTGAGAGAGTACTGGCATTCACCAGCATTCCTTGTGATGCAAGAGCGACAATAGACGAGGTGTCTAAGGTGAGGGAGTTCTCAGAGCATTGAGTGAGACGAAGAAAAAGGTGCGGGGCCTTAGCATATCGTAACCGTTCCAGTGAAACTATAAAGGAGATCCAATCAAAAATCTACCGCATGGCCAAAGGCGACCAACCACCTAAAATGACTGAAGAAGAGGTGACACTAGCAGGGTAGGAGCAAGCAAAGGACAAAGCTTATGATATGACAGGAAGAGGGAAATGCACAGAGAGGGGAGAAAGATAAATGCAAAACCAAAGTAGAGAGCAAGGCCAAAGAAGAATGAGAAGAGGAGGAAGAAGAAGAAGAAGAGTTTGAATGCAGCTGAAGATAATTCTATAAAGATCTGGAAGCGAAAGCCTTGAGGGACTATGGTGATGAAAGATATAGGGAATAGGTAAAGGAGGTCCAACGATGATGGAAACAAAATAGACTGATGATACTGAAGGGATGAGGAGGAGCACCAGTCAAAACCCAGGGTAGAAACAGATAGAAAATGGAATGTATAGAGGTACCAATAGGGGGACTTACTCGACCAAACCCTCTTCATCCAGATCCATATTGACTGGCTTGGCAAGGTGTGTATCAGCCAAGAGATCCAACTTGTCATCCATCAAACCTGTGAGATCAGAAATAGGGAAGGCAGTTTGCAATTGAGGGAGTAAGGGATAATCCGAAAGGCAGCAAAACAGAGCTGAGAGACTGTGTCATCCAGCTCGGCCAGGATATAAGGACTGCTGGTGGTACAACAAATAACAACCATTGGGCTGAGATACCATGGTTTTATTTTGTGATTCAGTTTCTTCTCAATGTGTGAATTTTGTATGAGGACTAGGCTGTCTGGCTGAAAGCTGAAATATTTGATCATATTTTTAAAAATGACCTCAAAAGGCTTGATCAACTTGAAACGAGCTCTCAGAACTTGTTGATGAACTTCATCCAAGTCATCCTGTTGCTTTTGAAGTTGACAGGCACACTAGGCAATCAGACTGGAGGGAGACAGGGGCTCAGTATCAACATCTGGGGGAGGGACAAGGAAGATAGCTTTGGCCAAATCAAAAGGAAAAAGAGGCTTGATGCTATGAACCATAAAATAAGATGAAAACCCGATAGAATGTTGGATGGTGACTCACTTGTGTTACAATTCAACTCACTACAATGGACCCTCTTTCTTTTCTTAGACTTCCCCCTACTCTTCTCACACAATTGCCATTCCTATTTTCATTGATATACTTCTCTGATATACATACATTCTCATAGAGCACTTCTTTTCCCATGTCATTTCCTTTCATTATATAAACAGTAGATACTTGACCTGTAAAGACCAAGCAAGGTCTACCTCATATTTACCTAAATACACTTGCTCCACTCTCATTGACAGTCTCACCTCACCACTGAAGAGCACTTTCTCTAACACACTAGACTCCAATGCTGCCATCATGCGCCATATAGCCATCTAGAACCCTTTGAGGTCTATGACCAATCACTGCCTGCAATGGTCATAAAAGCTTGGCCCAGAAGACCAAGTGTACTGATATGTGCCAATGTGATTCAGCCCCTTGAGAACTCTTGACAATAGCTTCCCAAACATCAAAATGATGTCATTCGACTATGCCATTGGCTTGCAAGTTATAAGGGGAGATGCACACATGCCAAACCTGATATTGAGCAGACAAAACTTCTAGTGTGGAGAGAAAGGTGGGACCATTGTCGGTAATAATATTGATAATAAGACCCCAATGACAGAGGAGGTCCTTGAAGATAAAGGAGATGATAGCAGTTGCCAATTTGGACTAAAGCATGCACTATTCCAGATAGAAAGTCAGGGCGCAGTGTGCTTGAATAATGTAACAGTAACTGCCAGATCTAGGCATGAGCATGATATCAATATAAACTTTATGAAACAAACCACTGATGATTGGCACTGTCGGTGGAATGTGAAGGTGGCACAATTGGTGAACCTGACACTCATGATAGGTCCTAATGAACCATTTAACATCGTCAACAAGCATTGGCCACCAGAAATGTAGAAGGAGCCTAGTGTAGATGGTAAAGACACCCTTGTGGCTGAGATCGTCATGAGCTTCTTTAATAAGACTATAGTGATGATCCTTGGGAACCACAAGCTGGTGATGACTGTGGGGTTTCCAATGCCACAGGGAATCCCTTAGAACAAAAAACTTGATAGCCGAATTGATGAATGACTGAAATTCTACATCAGAGAGATCAGCAGGATGAACACACATTTCAATGAATTGACAAATCAGCTGAATATAAGCCTCTTTCATCAGAGCCTTTGAGGACTGAGGGATTGAGAGGACAGAAGATGAATTGGTAGAAGGGGATGGAGAAGAAGCAGCAGAAACAAAGACAAAAGCAAAAGTGAGAGCCAGAGGATGGCAAAGAAAGAAGTAAGACATATATGGAAGTGACAAAAGAGACAATGATGAAGAATTAGAGTTGGGATAAGACAGGGGTTGATCATTAAAAAGAGTTACCAAGAAAGAATATGAATCATTGAGCCAATCCTCAAAATTATCTAGCTTCAAAGGGTTGAGATTAGAAGGAGGCCGATGAGAAAGGCCATCCAAGCTGGTATGTTTATCTGTGGGGACATGACACAATTCAAAGTGAAAAAGAAGAACACCAGCAATCCACCAGTTGATTGTCACATTCAGCTGCATGTCAGGATTATTAATCATTCCTTTGACATACTTAGTATCCATTTTGACAATTAAGTATTGCACACCAAAGATAAAAACTCAGATGGCTTTGAGAGTTTGGAAAAGGCCAAACAACTCCAGTTTCACCTGTGAGTAGCAACTCTCAACTTTTGTAAGACAGAGACTGCCGAAATGGTTAGAATAGTACTTTCCATTCCCCTAACTGGAAAAGGATGAAGCTGACAGCAATAGCTGAAGTGTCAACTGCAAGCAATCAGTGATATAATCCAACTGACATAAGGCTGGTGACCAAATGATCTCATCCTTCAGATGGAGCATGACCTCTCACTGTGTGTCTCCTCAAATAAAAGGGATGTTTTTATGGGTAAGGTCAACAAGTAGTCTTGTGATCATAGCAAAATTACAAATGAAAATATGAACAATGCCACAAGTTCCAAGGAACTCACAGATCTGAGTAAGCATCTTGCATTTGGGCCAATCATAGATCTTTTGAACTTTCACCTTATGAGGAATTTGACCCTTGATGACACACTTGTGGCCAATGATAGTAGCATCAGGCACAGTGAGGACGAATTTCTTGGCTGAGACAGTGACATTGACATGTTGGAGGTGTTGGATGATTCTATGAACAACCAGTAAATGTTCCCAAATAAATCTATGGATACCAGGATTTTCTGGGATGGTTTTGTAGGAACCATCTGGATTTTGGTAATGAGAGGTGCTTGATTTGACTGGCAAGTTGTCAATGAACAGCATGGTATGGTGCAGGATTTCATCTTGAAGGATAAAAGCCATGTTGGCTTGATACACCTGGACAGCATTAGTATGCCCTATTAGAATCATGGTAAGACAATATGGTCCGAAGGGACTATTAAATGTGGTCATGTCTCAGGAATCGATGTGAAGGGACTGCTGGTCATAGCTAGTGAACAAATCCATCATATCATAAACTGCATATCCATGAAGGATTCTGTGAAGTGCTTGATGAAAGGAGGTATAGACAAGTTGCAGATAGTGACAGCATTGAGGGGTTGTAGGTCATGTACAAGTCAGAGAGTTTTTCTGTCCTGTTTGAGGACATAGAACCATCAAGATCAGTAGGCAGCAACCAAGGGCTTATAAACCCCCGAAGTGATCTAATCCTTAATGATTTGGATAGCTTGATCCTAGAAAGTGGGAGGGACTGGAATGTTGTGAAGGATCTATGTAGGATGTATAAAGAATGGTTGGAATTTTGATGGGGGGAAGTAGTGTTCATCAAATTGGCCATGCTTGGTCAATACCCAAGTAAAAGCCTTTTCATGAATGTGGATGAGCCAATGGACAAGTTTGACCTCTTCGGGCCATAACCATTTGGCTAGGTCTAGATTGAGAGTGTCGGCTCGCTCTTGCATGAATCTAGCATCAGGAATAAAATCAGGAGGATGAGTAGGAAGTGGTACGATGCCAGCCAAGGGATTGGAAGGTAGCCCTCATAGTATGCAAAACTCCTCCATCAGAGTGGCCACAACCAGGTGTACCTTCTTGGCAACTGGCTTATAGACAAAGGAATGTGAGACAGGATCAAAGGAAAACAAATCAGAAAATGCAGAAAGGTGGACGGGTGAGGGAGACAATTGCATAAAAGAGAGAAACGAGTAACATGGGGAAAGAAGTTGACTGGTGAAGGTCTCAGAAACAAGAAAAGACAGGGATGAAGATGAAACAGATATGATAGATGAGTATGAGACAGTAGAATGGAGCTCTCCCTGACCATTAGGTGGATCATCAATTCTTAAAAACCCATTTTCACAACTGATTGGTGATTGGAGCAAGACAGCCCCTTTCAACACCAAGGGTATTCTTTGAGCTATGCTTGGGTAGAGATACATACAATATCCTTTACCAGTGTTGGAATCTCAGAGCATAATTTTCTGTATGCCATCTGGAAAATCGTCAGTAGAAGTGCTCATGAGACAATGGAATGGATGGCTAAGAAGCAGATTGAAGTTGGCTCCTGGTAGAACCTGGACTTGTAAGGAGATAGGGCTAGTGCTGAAGTCAAGATGAAGGTTCTCAACAATGCTGATAGTAGTGTTGGAACTCATATTCGCATTGATCATAGTTAGTGTTATGGTTTTGTTTCTTTCTTCATCTATCTTTGTCCTCTCCTACCTTCACCCCAGTTATATTCTTATTTGTAACATGTCTATCTTCACTTACAAATACATTCACCTTCTTTTAGTCATCAGTCTCCCTCACATTATTGTTCTCACCATTTAGGCATCTCTTCTCCTTCTTGTTTCCATGAACAGCCCCTTTGCAGCAACTTCTGTCATAGTTGCTTAGTCCCCTTCTTCCTTTACATTCTATAGAGTTCTATGCTTACACATTTCTCACTATATATACCTCCTGCCCTATACTCTTATACTTCATTCTTAATCTGCACAATATAGTATTGTTCTTGAGTCCTCATTGTCCCAGAGTATTTCTAAGTCCTTTCTCTGCTTTTCCAAAGCATATAGTCCCATTGATTGTTCTCTGAACATATACAGTGGTTCACAAAATTGTCCCAATGTTTTGTACTTTTTGAGTGTTTGTTGAATAGCATGAGAACAATAACAAATACAAATAAATGTTTGGTGTAACAATGATGGTATTTACTAATAGCTATGTAATAATCGAAGAATTATGTAATTTGGATTGGAAACCATGGAGATATATGTAATTCAAAATGAATACTCATTGAGACAATTATGTGAGTGTGTTATTAATGCATCAGAATCTGATGTTCTATCATTTCTATAGCAACCAACAGTTGATGGATTGTTACCATGGTGACATTACACACCATGAAATACTATTTAACTAGAATTTATATCTATAGAACTTTGTTATTCTCCATGCATCCTATATCCTCTGCTCAGAAGGAAAACATTCTCTCTTTAGCCTCTAATGGCCATTCTATTCGCCAGATTGCCTCTAAAACTGGTATTGGAAAGTCCACTGTGTCCAGGATACTCAAAAATATTCTCCCTAATTGATTGGCTCCTTCATCTGGACGTCCTTCAAAGCTTTCTGCTCACTTTCAACAATCTATCATTACCCAAATCACTACTGGCAAGGCCTCTAATGCTGTTCAGGCCACCAACCACATCAATACCATACTCTCTGATCCAGTTTCCTCAGAAAC
>JBBPUN010000403.1:0-13710 GCA_038094715.1 Heimioporus punctisporus | reverse complement strand
GTGTCTTTGGCTGTAGAGCTTATGTGTTTCTTCCTGCTGAGACTAGGCCGGACAAGCTGTCTCCCAAGTCTGAGGAAATGACATTCATAGGCTACGAACCCAACACCAAAGCTTGGCGATTTTGGTCTAAAGCTAAACATCAAGTCTTTGTTGCAACAAATGCCACCTTTGATGAGAACACTCTATCCTACTGTTCCGATAGTAATGAAGACGGACCTGCCGTCATTCCAATAAGAGAAGCAAATGACGATGAAACTTCATTTCAAGTTCAGGAGAATCCAGAACCTCCTCAACGCGATGTTATCGTTTCTCTTCCTATACCAAGGGTCAATTCTCCACACTTTTACCCACCTGATGAATGACACTCATCAGACAATGATTCTGATCATGACGACCATAACTCTGGTCATGACACACCATTCTTCTTTCCAGAAAGTTCTTCCGAATCCTACCATCCCTCTACTCCAGGTTCTTCTGATCATAAACCTCCCCAAGCACCTTCTCCTTTTCATCCGGGTATCATACGTCATAAACCTGACACTGGACATCGAAGTGCTTTGGATGACAGACATCAGCATAAACGATACATGCTACCTGAATCTTCTAATTCAGAGATGGAACATGCTGACCCTGAACCATCTGGTTCAAGACCTGGACCATCCTCATGGTTACCTCCCATTCGCAATCCTTGAGAATATCTCACACAACATCACATAGCTCCACATCAACATCGACCTGATATGTATCTGAGACGTTCCACTAGAGAACGAACTGTGTGTATTCTTCCAGATAATACTTATGGCGAAAGACCACCAGTCGATATAGAGCGTGATATCACTTGAGAGATGGAAACCATTCAGGAGGAGGACTCTCCACCTTCATCACAGATCCCACCAGCTGCTGAGGATCATGATATGGGAGCTGTATATTCTACACAATGGTTTAGACACCATTTCACAGCAGCCATAGACTCTGGAGATCGGATAGTCCCAAAACAGTATCGGGACATAAAGAAACTTCCTGAAAGACAACAGAAAGATTGGTATACTGTCTGTCAGGATGAAATCAAATCCTTGTATGATCGAAAAGTCTGGGACTTAGTGGATCTACCCAAAGGACGTCAACCTATCAAAGGAAGATGGGTTTTTGCTATTCGCTCTGGAGATCGTGTCAAAGCACAATTTGTTGCCAAAGGCTTTACCCAGATATTTGGAATCGATTACGAAGAAACCTTTTTACCAGTTGCTCGTTTTGAATCAGTCAGGCTTATCCTTTCACTTGCCGCTCTCAATAATTGGGAGATCGAGGCCTTGGATGTCAAAACTGCCTTTCTCTTTGGAGAACTGGATGAAGAACTTTATATGCTTCAACCTGAAGGTTTTGAAGTAAAAGGTCAGGAACAAAAGGTCTGTCGACTTCATAAGGCCATCTACGGTTTTAAACAAGCTGCCTTGCAATGGAACAAGCAGCTACACCAAAGCCTTGTCAAGATGGGATTTAAACGTCTTTTCTCTGACTCAGACATTTACGTTAAACACGTTGGAAAGGAAATTTACATCATTGTGATCTATGTTGATGATGGACTCTTCGTTGGTAGCAACAAACGCGAACTCCTCAAGTATAAAAAGCAGTTCATGTCTATTTGGGAATCTCGTGATCTTGGAGAAGCTAAGGAATATCTAGAAATGTGTATCACTAGAGATTGCAACAAATGAACTATCACCTTGGATCAAATAAAATATGCTGAAAAAGTTGTTAAGCGTTTTGACCAAGAAAACTCTAGAGAAACCGCTGTACCTCTTCCCACTGGCTATAACTCCTCTCCATGAGATAGTGAAGCATCACCTTCCCTTCGAACTCGCTATCAATCTGTCATTGGATCTCTTCTCTACATCATGCTAGGAACCAGACCAGATATCGCATATGCAGTTATCAAAATGTCGCAGTTCTCCGCAAATCCATTGGAAGAACACCTGCAGAAGACCATTCATATCGTTAGATACTTGGCTCACTCCACCAATCTCTGCATCACCTATAAAGCGACAGGCGATTCAAATGGTTTGATCACTTATTCTGATACTGACTGGGCTGGAGACAAAGAAACATCTCACTCCACCACAGGCTATGCAATTTACCTTGCCAATGGCATTGTATCCTGGTTATCTCGACAACAGAAACAAGTCAGACTTTCGTCCACAGAAGCAGAATATGTTGGCATGACCGAATGTGCAAAGCAACTTCAATGGATATGTAATCTCTTTAATGAGTTACATTTTCCACTCGGTCCTATACCCTTGAACGTTGACAATCAAGGAGCCATATTCTTAGCTTCAAATCCTGCTCAGGAAGGACGAACTAAACATGTTCGCTTACCTGAACATTACATTCGTGAAGCAGTTGAATTTGGTGAAGTAACCATCTTTTATGTTGGTACCAATTCACAGTTTGCAGACATCTTTACCAAGAATTTGGGTAAAACCAAATATCTTGAGGGACGAAAGATGCTCACACTCATGCCGTTCCCAAAATGAACAGCGAGGAGGAGTATTGAGAATGTAGACTTTGTACTACATTTCTCTTGAGACTTTCTTAAATCCTAGTCTAACTAAAGTGTCTACTGACTAATCAGTAAACACATGACTAGAGGAATCTAGAACATCACATGACATATCACATGTCTTGTCCAGAACATTCCATGTTCCAGAACAATCTACGTTCTGTCATGTTTTCAGATATTCTAGAAGTCTTACAAATGGTCTAGAACCATTACCAATGACGCTGAGTCATTTTCATCACTTCATGACTGATGGATGACAGATATTTCATATCTTTGATATTCTTATTTCATATATCTGTCATCATGACTCATTCTGCTTATTTACTTACTGCAGAATGACTCATATATTTGAAATGATTACTGATAGCTTATAAATAGCTTTATCATCATTTCAAATACTTACTATCTACCAATAGTATCACTTCTGCTTACTATACAGTAGATATTCAATCTCAGATTGAACCTTATGTACATAGGTATATAAGAGGCACACTCTTGTCCACTTTTGGGACAAGTGGAATACATCTCTTTCTTCCCTTCCACCACCTGCCACTCCATCCCTGCCCTAGTGGTGTACTCTTTATCTCTTACTTGAACAACATACTCTCCGACACCCAGTGAGTGTTCCCACTGAGGATACTCGTTTATTCTTTATATCTTTCTTCCTTGTGTCACCTCTGCACCGTCGGGCTTTGCACTCCGAAATGCCACACATGTACAAACAGTAGAATAGTATATAAACCCCAAGGATGGGCCAGGGAGCAACAGTTTGTCCTCCTTTGGTATTCCCCTCCAAGGCATTCTCCTCTCTTCGCTCAGTAGCTTCTTCTTAGTACAGTACCAAGCTTAGTGAGTAATTGGGCATCTGTTGCTCTCTCCCCTTCTGACTTCTCCCCCATTCAAGACCTTCTTAGTACTCTCGGGTGCAGGTCAGTTGTCGTCTTCCCCTAGACCTCCTGCAACTAGCTCACAAGGGCACACGCCTTGGCAGTCATTGCATCACCAGCTGCAATCATAAAAGCAGGTAAACATTTAGTTAAAACCTATGAAATAAAGAATATTATACAATCTAATAAATGATTCAATAAAATAAAATATGTTAAAATAAATAAACATATCATCTAAAAATATTGTTAGTTTTTCAAGATGAAAATAAAGAAATATTCATGCCTTCTATGTATCATATAAATAGATCAATCAGTTTCAATTCATTAAAGGATACTTACCATCTAATATATATATAAGATGACAGTTATATTCAATATAATAATATCATTTACCTTCTTTATAAATGTATAAAATCATCATTTAATTTTTTTTTAAAATACATAACTTACATCCTATATACATATAAGAATAGGATTAGTTTAAAGTTTCAATAAGTTTTACATCACTTACCCACTATTATTGAGAAAGTTATAATGTAGAAGAAGTAAAAATCTGTAACAAATGGCTAGAAAACCTTCTTTCTTTTCGATGTTCCGACCGGAACTACTGTTCCAACAAACTGTTCCGACCCATTCTGACCCACAATGGGCCACTTCAATAGAATAAACACTTAACATATCCCCCACTATGTATAGAACGCTATAAACGATACTACAGTCATTTCTAGCTATCCTCTTGCTTTCCAAAGCACTCTTACACTTTCCGATCATTACTCTGACCCTTCCGAGCCCTTCTGGACTGGAACCATCTTTCCGAATTACTTGCCCATCTCATCAAGTACCAAAACCCCTATAAAGACTATTTAGATACTTTACAACAAATATATATATGTTTTACTATTCCAACATGACCTAGAACAATCTCTATCCTTCCCAAACACCTTTCCGAGCATTCCAACCGGAACAACCTTTCCAGACACTCCCGGAATGCTCTGGAATCATCTTACTACCCTATACCCTATGATGAAACCCTACAACCTATGCTTCCATTCTATGCGCCTCTCCATTTTTATACATGAATCCCACGCCTATAGTGTGCCCTTCTTTGTCATAGAACCCCTATACCTGACACTGGTTCATGGCCTGCACACTAACACGATAGGACCCTCTTTATACCCTGGGTAGAACCCTTGAACAATCTGTAGATACAATATACATAACTACAAATATCTGTAGAGTATATAAACCCGAATAAATCATGCCAGAGAACTCCAAGTTGAGTTCTCTTGGTGGTTTCCCCCATCGCTGCAGTTCCAGCTTCAACGGGTGTATTTGCGACTGCCCCATGTTGAGTTTGATCCATTTACACTTCCTATACTTTCCTATTGACCTTACAACCCCCTTTTACGTAGTTATCACTCTAGATTCTTCCGGAACTCCAAAACTCCAAAACCCTCTTTTCGACCACCGGAATCGCCCTCCGTGCTAGGTCCTGGCCTCTCTGCACTGCACCTGCATGTATCGGGTCCTACAGCCCCTGAAGTAGTGGGGTGTATCAAAATCTATAAAACAATAAACTATTCAAATACATTCAGACCACTTACCCACTATTGCTGAGAGAGCAACAGGGAAAAAGGGATGGGAATCTATGAGATTATAAATTATTCAAACATATTAGACCACTTACTCTCTATGAATAAAAAAAAAAACAAAGCAAAAAAGACAATCCATGAGATCTCCTTATCCAAACACGTTCAGATCTCTTACAGCCTATGAATTAAAAGTGAGCAGAGTGAGATAGAAACATATAAGATCACTTTGAACTGTCCTAACATATTTAAACTACTTATGGCCTATAAATAAGAAATAAATAGATAGAAATCCATGAGATCACTTGGAATTTTCTAAATACATCATACCACTCATAGCCTATTATTGGGAAAGCAATAGGGTGGAAGAGGTGGAAATCCATAAGGTCCTTTGTTATGCGAAGCATCTCTTGAGGGATCGACTGAGGCTTACTCCGAGGCAGGACACTCACGAAGAGGTACAACTCAGCCTGGAGGAGATATCTATACGTTCAGAGGAACGGTCAGTGAGACTATACGCTTTAGAGAAAGCGGAGAGAGTGCTTAGGGACTTAGGAGACTAGGGAGGACTCAAGAGCGACGCTAGATTGCGCAGATCGAGAATGAGAAACTACGATACAAGCAGCAGGTATATAAAGGAGGTGACGCGTAAGCGTGGAATCCTATGGAAGGGGATGGAAAGGGAGTACTAAGCATAGATGACAGACTATGCTGCGGAGGGGCTGTCCGTGGAAGATTTGAGAGAAGGGAATAAAAGAGGAAGTTAAACGATGATTATGGAAATATGAGGGAAGCCTATGATAACGAGAAGATGAGAATATTCATAGGCAGAAATATACATGCCAAAGAGGCGATGATAAACAGGTTTCAAAGAGGAAACGATGAAGATGGTAGACGAAAGAAAGAATATCGTAACATTACCCCCTTCGTACATTTGAGCCCCAGGGTCAAACAATGTATAGTCCTTACTCCATTGGAGGTGCTCCCGTATGAAGGGTAGAGGCTTGCTCCACTGTGAAATGTTCAAACGGACAGTCGTCGAGAACATGTCCAAGTCCATCGCAGAGACCACAACGTCTGGTTGGGCAAAATCGCACTCCGTGTCCCCATCTTCTGTATAGATCGCATTGGGTGGTATAGCAACATCGAGAGGGATGACCAGGGGCGAGGAGGTGACAGGAGGGGCATCGGTACTCCGGGCATTCGTCTCGATAGTGACCAAGAAGGTTGCATTGGTAGCAACGTGTGGATGGAGAGGCTGGATGGTGCACCAGGGGAGAGTGAACGGTTTGGGTGGCAGCAGAGAGGACTTGTTGGCCGTTGGGGAGGTGGAAGATCTGGATAGAATCCCTGTTGGAAGCAAGGATGACGGGGTCTAGGCAATAATCATCAGATTGATGGGATGGAGATCCAGGGGGCGATGGTACGGAAGGGGGTGATGTAAGACGAGAGAGAAGGGATGTAGTTGTCGAAGGGGGAATAGGTAAAGGGATAGGAGAGGAACGAATGGCAGTGGCGGAGGAAAGGTAACGATCTCTGGCATCTGCGGGTAAGGAGAGGAAGATACGACGAAACATAGGATATAAAAGGGGAGGGTCAATGCGTTGTACAAAGATATGAAAGCCTTGCATGTGAAGAA
The DNA here is from genome assembly GCA_038094715.1 of Heimioporus punctisporus. Lineage (NCBI taxonomy): Eukaryota > Fungi > Basidiomycota > Agaricomycetes > Boletales > Boletaceae > Heimioporus > Heimioporus punctisporus. Next base: position 7,038 of record JBBPUN010000403.1, on the reverse strand, counting down.
GAGAAAGGATTCGTTCTGGGAGACGGTTTATCAAAAGACGAAGAGGGAGGCCAAACTCGGCAGGTAAATCCGAAGGAGAAGATTGAAAATGGTAGGTTTGAACACGAGATATGTCAAAAAATAGGTGTACGAGTTCTTGGGAAAGTTCGTCCTCCTCATACAAAGGATCCTGTTCCAGAGCGTGGACCAGGGTGGGGGTAGCCAAGATGTTTGCATAAAGGGTGTTGATGGCGTGGGCAGGGAGGAAGAGAGGTTGGACTGGGCGAGTGCGTAGGGAAGAGAAGGATGAAGAAGAGGATGAAGAACGATCAGAGGAAGACATAACGAAGGACTAGGTAAAAGATGAGGGTAATAGTAGCAGGAAGGATGGTAACGGCGAGAAGGGCTAAAGTCATGAGTTATCGAAGGGAATGAGTCTTTTTATAAAGTTTAAGAATGGAGGAAGCGTGATGGAGATTACTTTCGGGTTCCCAGGTATTTTCTGATGCAGAGTAACCTTTCCATGCGGTCAGGTACTGATAGCGGCCAGGGGAGCCTTTGTGGGCAAGGATACCATCAACTTCGTACTCTTCTTCGTCATCTATGATATCTGGAGGCGGAGTGGGAAAGGATGGGCCATGCGCTTCAGTGAGGCGGTGCGATGATAAGAGAGTGGCATGGAAGACATCGTGTATCTTCCAGGAAGGAGGAAGTCTAAGGCGGTATGTACATAAGTGGTGATAGTACCTGTGTGATCTCAAAGGGTCCAAGGCGTTTAGGTGCGAGTTTCCTAGAAGGGAAGGGGATGCGTAGATTTGTCGCTTCTAGCCAGACCTTATCTCCAACTTTCCAGAGGGAGAACTTTCGAGTGGTGTGGCACATCATGAGATGTCTAGCAGAGTCATGGGCTGCGAGGGCTTCCTTTCTAGATTCTTCTAGGTGGGATAATCGATCAGAGAGGGCAGGAAGGAAGGTTTTTCCTAAAGGGGGGTAGGCGCGGGGTTCGTATCCAAGCATAAGTGAGAAGGGGGAGGATTTGGTGGACGAGTGTGGGGAGGAATTGTGATGGAATTCGGCAGAAGAGATGAAAGAGGACCAGGTGTTGGGTTGATTACCACAGAAGATGCAAAGATATGTTTCAATTTCTTGGTTGACGCGTTCGGTTTGGCCATCGGTCTGAGGGTGATAAGCGGTGGAGAGGCGAATGTCGTACTGGAGTAGTCGTGCAAGTTCTAGGGCAAATGCGGAGGCAAACTGTGGACCTCTATCAGAGATGATGGAATCATGAAGTCCAAATCGTTTAAAGACGTGATTAAAAAAGAGGAGGGCTACTCCTGCTGCATCGATGGTTTTGTTGCAAGGAATGAGAATTACCCCCTTTGTAAGGCCATGGTTGACCACGACCAGAAGAGAATCGAAGCCAGAGGAAGGAGGTAGGTCCGTGATGAGGTCCATGGAGAGTTGGCGAAAAGGAAGAGATGTGGAGGAAGGAATGGGGGAGAGGGGAGGTGGTGGGATGAGTATTGATCTTAGATTGTTGGCAGAGAGCGCAGCCAGCAATGAAATTTTTGACGAAAGTGCTTAGGCCAGGCCACCAGAAATCGCGTTCAAGAAGTGCTTTGGTGCGAAAGAAACCCATGTGATCGGTAGTGGGAGAGGAATGGAGGGCATGAAGGAGAGAGGAACGAGAGGAGGGGGGGACAAACATGCGATTGCGGAAGAAGAGGTGGCCATTGTCGAAAGACCAATCATTTAGGGAAGAGCGAGGGAAGAGGGGGGTGTCATTCTGAAGCGATTCGAGAGCATGGAGGACGAGTGGGTCGGAAGAGGAGGAGGAGCGAATTTGGTCAATTAGGGTGAGGTCCAGAGCATTGATAATCTGAGGATTGGGGATGATGGAGGAGGAGGAGTTGTCTAGGGAGGTATCGACGGTGTCTTTGCGAGAGAGAGCGTCTGCAGGGGCCATTTGGGTACCAGGGGTGACCTGCCAAAGGAGATCAAAGTCCTGGAGGAAGAGGGCCCAGCGAGCCTGACAACGAGAGAGTTTTTGAGGGTCTTTGAGATAAGAAAGGTTTTTGTGATCAGTAATGATGGTGACAGGGTGAGAGGTTCCCTGGAGATATTGACACCATTCCTGGAGGGCTAGGATGACTGCGAGGAGTTCCCTATCATAGATATCATAATTTCGTTCGGCTGGGCTGAAGGTTTTCGAGAAGTAAGCACAGGGATGGAGGTCTCCATTGGTGTCTGTTTGAAGGAGGATGGCACCAGCAGCAAGAAGGGAAGCGTCTGTCATGATGGAGAAGGGGCGAGACATGTCTGGGAAGGAGAGGATTGGGGAGGAAGAGAAGCAGGCTTTCAGAGTGTTGAAGGAACAGTCTTGGAGAGAGGTCCAAAGCCAAGGTTCATCTTTGCGAGTGAGGAGGGTGAGTGGTGCGACGAGGTTGGAGAAATTTGGGATGAACTTTCGGTAGAAGTTTGCGAAGCCTAGGAAGGATCGAACGCCTTTGACGGAGGTGGGGGGTTTCCAATCATCAATGGCTTTGAGTTTCACTGGGTCCATCTGGATATGGCCCTGACCAATATTGAGGCCGAGGTATTCCATTCAAGGGGCGTCGAAGGAGCATTTGGATATTTTGAAGGAGAGACCCAATTCACGAGCTCGAAGAAGGACTCGTTTCGTTCGGGTGTGATGCAATTCTATGTCATCTTTGGTATGTATGCCAATGTCATCCATGTAAATCTTTAACCAGCATTCTGCGATCATGTCAGCGAAGGCATGGTTCATGAAAGCTTGGAAAGTGGGGGGGGCATTGTTAAAGCCAAAGAACATGACGGTCGGTTCAAAAAGTCCTAGAGGGGTGATGAAAGCCGCTTTCCATTGATCCTCCTCTCGCAGTCTGATGTTATTGTAGCCCCATCGAATGTCCAGTTTAGTGAAGAGGGTGGATTCTTTCATATCGTCAATAAGTTCTGTGATAAGGGGGAGGGGGTATGCATTTCTGATGGTATGGGAGTTGAGGTATTGATAATCTTGACATGGGTGGAGGGTACCATCCTTTTTCGGTACGAAGAAGAATGGGGAGGCTTGAGGTGATTTAGAGGGGACAATGCGACCGGTTTTGATTTTCTTCAACAAATAAGCGGCAGGCTTCTTGTTCTGCCGGGTTGAGAGGGTAGACTTTGGCGATCTTTGGAACAAAGGAAGGTTTGAGGTCAATGGTGTGATCGAAGGATCGGTGAGGGGGTAGGATGTTAAATGTCTGTTCAGAGAACACATCAGCGAATTCCTTACACCAGGGGGGAACGTCTTGTTCTGGGGGTTTTTCCTGTTGAGCCAGTTGGGTAGAGAGGGTGATTTTTCCAAGGTGTTGTGGATAGGGATCAGCCTCTTCCTCTTTCCAGGGCAGACTCTCACGAAGAGGTACCACAGCGTCCTGAAGGGAGAGGGAGTTGGTTGTCCAGTCGATGCGAGGGTTTCGTTTCTTTAGCCAGGTCATACTGAGGATGATACGAGAGGATCCCAGGGAAGTTACGAAGAATGTTTCTTTGTTTGATAAATCAGAAAAGAGGATGTTAGTCAAGATAGTCCACTTGATGGTTCCTTGATGGTTTTGGGTTCCATCGACGTTATAAGCGGTGAGTGGTTGGGGAAGTTTGCAAATCCCAGATCTGAGAGATGGGACAAGGGAGGAATCAATGAAGTTGTTTGTTGCTCCACAATCGATGAGAGCGGTGGTGTCGACACTTTAAGATCCTGCTTGTAGTTGCACTGGGAGACGCATGGTTCATTCATTTGCTAATCCTACAAGTACAGCAGAGATATCTAGGGAGAGGGAAGGAGACGTCGCTACTTCTTCCCTTACTGAAAACCTGGGGAGGGTTCTTCCTTGGGGATGTCTTCGAAACAAAGCTTGAGGGTTTGAAGGATTTCTCCTTCATCTTTTCCAGCAGTGTGGAGATTGTTTACGTAGGAGTCGAGAGCGGAGGTTGGCTTGGCTGGAGGAGGGGGAGCGATGGAGGTGTTGGTTGATTGAATCTGTTGGGTGTTTCTAAAGGGGTTGGTGGAGGTGGTGGGTCGAGGGTTGGGAGCAGAGGATGTGAATGTGCAGCATTGTTGAGCATTGTGTCCCTTTTTGCGGCACCTGAGACAGAGGCCTTCTTTGAAACATCTGGCTCGTTCTGCGGAGGTGAGCTTGGAGAGGCAAACTGCGTCTACCTCCATGGCATTGGGGTCTGGGGCTGAGGAGCGACTGGTGAAGGAGGAGGGGGTTCTATGTCCCTTGCGAAGGGCTGCGATGCGAGCTTTCTGGGCATGGAATGTCTTAGCTTTATCAATCCAGTCGTTTAACGTGATGGGGAGGGAGGACATGGAGAGGATCATGGTCGTCAGTTGTTGGTCTAACCCCAAAGAGAATTGGTCAATGAGGGTGGTCTGGTCAGAGATCTTGGCTTTGGCAGCGAGGTTTTGAAAGTCGGTGATATACTTTTGGAAACCATCGTCGTTCTCTCCATCAGGGCGTTTGGTGGATTTCTGGGTGAGGCGGGCGAGTTCATGGCGTGCTGTGGCCTCGGTGTCAAAAGGGTAGAAGGTGGACTCGAAGTTGGCGACGAATTTATCGAAGGTTTTCTCCAAGTTAGTGATAGTTCCGTCATTAAGGCGATCATACCACATTTCCGAGAAGGATATGCCTCGTCCTTTGCTCATCTTGTTCAAGGTGGTCATGATCTTGGTCTGATCGCTGTTGTAGAGCGAGGAGTTGATAGAGAAGTAGGCCTTCATGGCTTTGATCCATCGAACCGCATCAGAGGGTTCTCCGGAGAAGTCTATGGGAAGGGCCGCTTTGAGTTCGGTCATTTTAACTGGGGGAGCGGTTGCTGGGGTGGGGAGGATGGCTGGGACGATGGGTGGTGGAGCTAAGGTTGTTGGGGCTGGGGTGGGTACTGTGGGGCTGCTGTGGTACTGGGAGCCGAGGATTCTGCGACATCTGGAGGTTGGGGCTAGGAGAGGTTCTTGGACTTGAGGGCTAGAGGGTGCTGTGGGTATTTCCTCGTCAGAGGACTCTGGGAGGTGAAGGCGAGATATGTTGTCTGGGGTGGGTCCTTCTCCTAGATAGGAGGGACAAAGGAGATTCTCGATCTTTTGTTACGCGAAGTGTCTCTTGAGGGATAGACTGAGGCTTACTCCGAGGTAGGACACTCACGAAGAGGTACAACTCAGCCTGGAGGAGATATCTATACGTTCAGAGGAACGGTCAGTGAGACTATACGCTTTAGAGAAAGCGGAGAGAGTGCTTAGGGACTTAGGAGACTAGGGAGGACTCAAGAGCAACGCTAGATTGTGCAGATCGAGAATGAGAAACTACGATACAAGCAGCAGGTATATAAAGGAGGCAACGCGTAAGCGTGGAATCCTATGGAAGAGGATGGAAAGGGAGTACTAAGCATAGATGACAGACTATGCTGCGGAGGGGCTGTCCGTGGAAGATTTGAGAGAAGGGAATAAAAGAGGAAGTTAAATGATGATTATGGAAATATGAGGGAAGCCTATGATAACGAGAAGATGAGAATATTCATAGGCAGAAATATACATGCCAAAGAGGCGATGATAAACGGGTTTCAAAGAGGAAACGATGAAGATGGTAGATGAAAGAAAGAATATCGTAACACCCTTCAAGATTGTTCAAACATATTTTAGTCACTTACAGCCTATTATTAGAAAAGCAATAGAGCAGGCCATGAGATCATAAATCATCCAGATACATTTAGACAGCTTACCCTCTATGAATAAAAAAGCAATTAAATGGAAAACCATAAAATTATTTTGAATTATTTGACAAATTTAGATCACTTATCCACTGTTATTGAGAAAGTAATAGGGTAAAAGAGATGAAAATCTATGAGATCACTCTAAATGGTCCAAATGATGCAATGACTGCCAAGGTGTTGTAGAGCACATAGTGGCTCTACGGTTATATTCCACCATTTTTAATATATGAGACCTCTGATCTTACTTCTTGGATCGTCTGCATACCGTTTTGACCCTTCTTTTCTTCTGCTTAGATTGATTACACCGACCGATCCAACTTGGAAACTCATTACAGGTCGCCGCCGCTGACCCCTTTGGTCCGAATACCCCTCAACGGGTTGGATCGATGTTACTTTGTATTTTCAGCACGTTTTCAACATTATTTTTCCATTATCTTCATTTTCACCTCAGTTGAGCTCACTCAGCAACTCAAAGTTTCATAGTGTCGGTCCGATTATAATTGGCCGATGGCTTGTTGACAGGTAGATTTCTGATCTTACTTCCTACCTCGTCTCTTCCTTTAGCCCCATTCACTTTTGTTTTGCCAATACGTTCAATATACAGTCTGGGGTGTGCCCTGGACTATAAGTCTGTATTCTGCGGAACAAAAGAACATCTTTCGCACCCCCTTCGCACTATGGCCCTCCGAGAGTCAACCCCAGCCCTCCGTCCTTTGTAAAATATTACCAAAACCTCCCCGTCGTCGTCGCTAACATCCCCGGTATCCATCTTCGTCAGTCAGGCGCGGCCAGCAACTTCTTCATCCCCTCAATCTTTCTCGACTTGTCACTCGGCCCAGCGGGCGCCGATTATCGTCACTGCAAGCGTCAGCCTTAGGCAACTTGCATCATTGCCTTACCCATCGTCTATCTGGCAGGTCACGGCCTTTGGCAACCTGCCTCATCGTTATCTACCTCCTTCATCGTCCATCGGGCAAGTCACAGCCTTCGGCAACTTGTCACATTGTCATTTCTGTCCTCTTCCCTCTGTCGGACTAGTCTCGGCCTTTGGCCACTAGTTCCTTCATCTCCTTTACTCTTCATCAAAACTAAAAGCTGTCAAGTGCAGTCCCCTTCTTGACTCTACAAAGGTCTACTCATTACAGGGTCCCTTTGGAGAACAAATCGCATTCCCCTTTTTTTCACAACTACACTACAGGAGGTAGGGACTAACCATCTCAGCCTCTTCTAGTATTCTTCAGCATGTGCCCTTGTGAGCTTCCTTGCATAGAGTTGTGGTGTGGAATTGTA
>JBBPUN010000402.1:0-13722 GCA_038094715.1 Heimioporus punctisporus | reverse complement strand
TAAGACAATACTTACAAGGCTACCATTAGGCTTACTGTCTGAAGTGACAGGAGGATAGTCAAAACCACCACCTTATTTATAGCCATGTAAGACATTGTTGCAACTTGTGTATTGGTACTCTAATAATTCTCTTGCAGTGGGAGTGTTACAATTCATGAGAAACACTCAGTGTTCTTGATCAACATCACCAATGGGTTTAGCTTGCACAGTATAGAATCTGGCCACCTCATCTGTTTATATCCTACTAATCCAAGCACCCCTAAGGCAAAGCAAGTTGCATTTGGAGAAAGAGGGGCAATTGTTGTTGGGAAAGATGAACATGGCTCAGCTTATGTATTTGATTTCAGGTAGGGCACCTGACTGTAGTGCCTGAAATACAGAAAAGAAAGACTTGTACAAATAATAGCAGTTCATCTAGAAAGCTTAATACTATGTGGTCATATTCAATCACATATAGATCCACAATGGGAAGATATATTCTACCATCATTACTGCCACATCAAGCAATGTACCTGATCCAACCATTGCTATCTGGAAGTATAAACACCCTAAGTCCAAAAGTGACCCAACTGCAATGAAAAGAGTAACCTCATGGAACAGAAACTATTTCTAATATTAAATATGGCATTTATGGCAGCTCTGTGCCTGTTGTTAATTTGCATTCTAATAGTCACCTTAGTGAATGTAACAGTAAGTGTCATAGAATTGGACAAGTTTACAGCTAACATATGAAAAAAAAGGGACTGTCAGTAAACTGGCTGTAAAACAGGAATGGAGGTATGGCAGACATTATCACAGCACTTCTACCATCCACATTGGGAAAGAATACTCAAGTTATACAAAGGTCATTAAGACAATCATATGATCCAGCCTTAACAAAGATAAGAACAGAGTGGGAAAGAATAAGGGAAGGACTGAATGAATACTCTCTGTTGGAAATGATCAGGGATGACATCACAGATCCTATTTTGCTCCTGGTATATAATATCCCTCTGGTTAAAATCAGGGCAAAATCAAAACTGGATGAGAGGTTAGTAAAGAAGCAAAAGGCTTCACAAGGAAGAAGAAGATAATGAAGCTTCTCTCAGTGGGAATGACTCACTGGGATTCGGAGTTAATGGAGTGCAAATCAAGGGCTTCTGAGAAGCAAAGAAGGGATGAAAGTTCCTTATTTTTTAAAGCACATACAGGATAGTCTTTTGTACCCTACAAGAGTCCTGTTAAAGCACAAAATGAATGTAAAACAGATAGGAGCAGAATAGGCCATTGGTAGAGTGTAAAACATCCAAAGGATACAGTATAATGTCCTATGGAATAAAGAGCTCTTATCTGAACAACTATCAAAGTGAAACAGTGCAGTATAGAATGATTCTAGATCATTGTGAAACACAGAATGATCCAGACTCTGATCAGGTAATCAGAAAAGCAAATATGCTTTAGGTTAAGTCATATTCTCAACACTCCTCCTCACTGTTCAATTTGGGAATGAAGAAAGTGCAAGCATCTTATGTCCATCCAAGAACTTGGTTTTACCCAGATTCTTTGTGAAGATGTCTGCAAACTGTGAGTTGGTTTGGACATAGTAAAGTGTGATTTCATCATATTCAACAGCTTTACGAATGTAATGCTCTGGAATGCAAACATGTTTTGTTCTTCCTTCTTCAGCAGGATTAGAAGCAAGAAAGATGGCTCCTTGATTGTCAACATTCAAGGGTATTGCACCTAATGAAAACTTTAACTGTCCAAAGAGATTTTGTATCCATTGGAGTTGCTTAGCACATTCTGTCATACCAACATATTATGCTTCAGTAGATGATAGACATACATGTTTCTGTCTTCTGGAATGCCATGAAACTATACCATTTGCAAGGAATACTGCATAACCAGTTGTAGAGCGAGAGGTTTCAATATCTCCGGCCCAATCAGTATCAGAATAAGCGATTAAACCATTTGAATCGCCTGTCCCTTTGTATGTGATGCAGAGTTTAGATGAATGTGATAAATAGCGAACTATATGTATCGCCTTCTGCAGATGTTCTTCTGATGGATTGGTAGAGAACTGGGACATTTTGATCACTGAAAAAGCGATATCTGGTCTAGTTCCAAGCATAATGTATAGCAAGGATCCGATGACAGATTGATAGTGACTTCTAAGTGAAGCAGATGCTTCAATTTCACTTGGTTTGGGATTATACCCAGTGGGAAGAGGAACTGAAGTTTCCTTCAAGTTCTCTTGTCCAAATCTCTTGATAAATTTATTGGCATATTTGATTTGATCAAGGATAAGAGTATGCTTTTTGCGATTTCTTGTGATCCTCATGCCAAAATATTCTTTAGCTTCTCTCAAATCTCTAAATTCCTAGGTTTTCATGAACAGCTTCTTAAAATTGAGTAGTTGCATTCTATTGCTTCCAATAAAGAGTGCATCATCCACATAAATGACAATTATGAAAATGTCCTTCTCTTTAAATCTGATATAAATACATGAATCAGAATAAAGATGTTTGAATCCCATTTGAATGAGACTTTGATTAAGCTGCTTGTTCCATTGTAAAGCAGCTTGTTTAAGGCCATAGATAGCCTTGTTAAGTTGACAGACTTTAGATTCCTGGTCTTTGACTTCAAAACCTTCTGGTTGAACCATATATAGTTCTTCATCCAGATCTCCAAATAGGAATGCTGTTTTGACATCTAGTGCCTCAATTTCCCAATCATTGAGAGCAGCTAGTGATAGAATAAGTCTAACAGTTTCAAAATGAGTGACGGGAGAAAAGGTTTCTTTATAGTCTACTCCAAACACCTGGGTAAAGCCTTTGGCTACAAATCAAGCTTTAACTCAATCTCCAGAGCAAATAGCAAACACCCATCTTCCTTTAATGGGTTGACATCCTTTTGGAAGATCAATTAGATCCCATACTATTCTGTCATGTAAAAACTTGATTTCGTTTTTACAGGCATCATACCAGTCCTTTTGTTGGTTTTCTGGTAGTTTCTATATATCTCTGTATTGTCTTGGTAAAATACGATCTCCAGATTTAATAGCAGTGGAAAAATGATACTTTATCCACTTATTGGACATCATATCACCATAATCCATAATCTCTCCTTTGGAGGATGTTTCTGATAGAGGATTAGGAGCTGTATCCATTGGTTGCTCCTCCTGAAGTGTATCTCAACCTCTATTAATGTCTTGCTTTATATCAATGACAGATCTTTCACCATGTGCATTATCAGGTAAAATCCTAGGGTGTGAATTTCTAGCAGAGTGTCTGTATATTTCAGGACAATGCTGATGAGCAGACTGTTTATAATATGTGAGGTATTCACAAGAATTCTTTATGGGAGGTAACCAACTGGATGGACCAGCTCTTGGTTCAGAATCATCTAGTAATGGTTCAGCAAGCTCATCTTCTAATTCTGATGAATCAGGAAGCATATAGTGCTTATGCTGATGTCTATCTTCAAGAGCACTTTGATCTCCAGTATCTGGTTCATTTCTGACCTTACTTGGACGCATTGGTGATGGTATGGAAGGCTTTTGATGTGAAGATGATTTAGGAGTAGATGGAGATTGTTCTTTGGGATTAAAGAATGAATGATGCGATTAAGAAGTATCTGATGTGTGTCCAGCATCATCAGGTGGATCTAAAATGTGGAGATCATTCCTTGGTATAGGAAACGAAACAATGACATCTCTATGAGGAGTTTCCAGATTCTCTTCATGAGTGGTTGTTTCTTCATCATTAGTTTGTTTGCTTTGTGTTGGAATTGGGGCAGGTCTGTCACCTTGATTCTTGGAACAATAAGGCAGGCTGTTCTCATCAAAAGTGGCATTAGTGGCAATAAATACTCTGTGCTTTTGTTTGGACCAAAAGCACCATACTTTGCTGTTTGGTTCATAGCCAATGAATATCATCTCTTCTGACTTGGGAGATAGTTTGTCTGGCCTAGCCTCTGGAGAGATGAAAATATAGGCTCTGCATCCAAAAACTTGAAAGTAGCTTGCATCAGGTTTGTCTCCATTTTGTTTAAAAACTTCAATAGGTGTCTTCCATTGTAATTGTCTCATGGGTTGTCTATTGTATAGATGTAAAGCAGTCTCCACAGCATCTTGCCAGAATGCTTTGAGAAGGCAGGCATGATGGCGCATTGCTTCTGCCTTTTTCAGTATGGTCCTGTTAAAGTGTTCTACATGACCATTTGTTGTGGTGTGTGAGGAGTAGAGGTTTGATGGGTTATTCCTCTTTGTGTGAGGAGCACTTGAAACACTTTTCCCATAAATTCACCCCCTCGATCAGAACACAAAGAGGCTAAAGTATGACCAGTAAAGGTCTCAGCCCAGAAAACTATGTTCTGAAAGTGACCAGCACAATCTGCTTTAGTGTGCAAAAATGCCAATAAAGCCTACCCAGAGTAATCATTAATGAAAGTAAGAATGAACTTAGAGCAAGATCTAGGTTCAACAGGCATAGGACCAATAAGATCAGTATGCACAAGAGCAAGTGGGCAAGTAGCACACTTAACAGAGTCTTTAAAGGACCTGTCAGGCATTTTTCCTAAAGCACAACCTTTACAAGGTGAAAAATCACCAGGAAGCACAGGGAAAATGGATGGTAAACCAGATAAATGCACAAAAACATGTCTAAGAGCATTCTTGGACAGGTGTCCAAAGCGATCATGTCACAATTGATAAGAAGAAAAGTCTGCCAAAGAGGAAACAATCATTTCAACTGGGGTGATCATTTGGGACCGAAACCAGTGAAGATTGTTAGACTTAGATAAGGCAGTGACCTGTATCACAAGTTGTCCACTTTTGTTCCAGATTTTTGAGCCAGAAGCTGTAATATTACAGCGAAAGCCTTTGTTTGTTAAAGAAGGAATAGAAAGAAGTCTATGAGTTGCTTCTGGAGCGTACCACACATTTTCTAGAATGAGATGATTGGGAAGTCCATATTGTTTAACAATGATGGTTCCAGGACCATGCATATGGACCTTGCTGTCATTTGCAACAGAAGTGGTGTGTTGTTGATCACCTAGATACACAAAGTCATCTAAAAATGGTGATAAGTGATCAGTGCAACCACTATCAATCATCCAGTGATTTTGGTAAAAAGAAAGTGCAGATTTAGGCTTAGAGTGGACAGTGTTCACACTCGAGTAAGCATCAAAAAAGGTGGTATTGCCAAACCAGTCTCCATCCTCTCAATCTATATCTGGGGGTACATGCGCAGAACTGTCTAAGTCTTCATAATATGGGTTTTGCACAATAGAAGGACCTAGTCTTTCATCCAATTGATGAAGTGAGTTGCTTCTTCTATCAGAAACAAGCCCTCCCAAGGAAAAAGTTGCTTTAGAGCGCTTTCCTTTCTTTTTCTGCCACTTGGGAGTTTCTGCAGCAACTTCTGAGGCATTAGAAGGAACTGTGACACTAAAAGGACTTAATACCTTCTGGTTTGGGTGTAGATTCATTGTCATCAATGATGACAGTATTTTTGTCCTCAAAACCACCAGGAATGGTAGATGGATCAGCTTGATTTGTCATGTCCATATTTATACCATTATCTGTGGTATCAGATGAGGGTAATTCCCAAGAATTGAACGCTTCTGTGTTACCATCATAACCATCTGGATTGTTATCTGCTGAATAGGTATATCCAGCAAGATCTGTCTCAACTCTGCCTTGTAAGGCAGAATTGGATCGTTTAGCAGCTTGTTGTACAGTGGCTGAGAAATGTTCATTATAAATCTGTTGAATCTCATGAAAGTGATCATAATTATTACCCCAATCTGTGTTAGCAGTGGTGGAAAGGTTATCATCCTCATCAGGATCTATCATCATTGAGTTAATATCAACATTAGATGTGATAGCATAGACAAAACCTATTTCTTGGACCACATTGGCCCTTCCTTTTCCTTTTCCTTTCGCTTTATTAGTGCACATTTGAAAACCATTGCAATTCTGCTGTTTTTGGTTCTGGCTTGCTTGCCTGGGTTTCTCTTCTGGTAAGGAGAATACTTAAAGTGTCCTTGTTGCATAGAAGGAGCTTCATTTGAAGCCTGCTGGTTGTTGTTCCAGCAATTTTGCTAGGGTGGTCCCCTGCAAATTACAGCAGTTCTGTTGCTTTGGTGAGCAATAGATTGGTGATCAAAGGCATTAATGTAAGCAGAGAGTGGTCTTCTTGTGAAAGCCAACTCCATTTCGGAATTGATTTGTCTTACAATGAGATCAACCTTGAAATCTGCATCAGATATAGTCTGGATGAGCATTGAAGTGAAGGAATGAGAGGAAGGTGGTAGCTTGATCAAAAGAAACATCACTTTGAAGGATTCTGGCAGATTTAGGCCAGCTGCAAGTATATCATCAAAACAAGTGATGATTGCTATAATATCTTGCTTTGCAGAGCATTCTCGGATTGTTAATCTGGAGGCATGGTAGAAAAAGGACCATTGTCCAGCAAGTCCTCAACTGCCAAACAAAAGATCCATCTTATCTAAAAATGCTTTAGCAGCAGATGGTTTAGATGTGATGGTGTTGGGAATGTACTTATAATTGCATTGTTTAGCAAGTGTGTCACTTGTAGTGTTGGCAATAATGCCAGAAATACAAAGATCAATGGTTTCCCATTTGTTCTGCTCTGTGGCATCCTTACACTTGTCAAAAGTGTAGGATTTGTCAATCCAGTTCCAGAGCAATTGAGAACAAAGATAGCCATGAAGGCGAGATCTCCAGATAGAGTAGTTGGTGATACCAACAAGGATGGGAATGCAACCAATCATGGTCTGATCAGCCTTGAAATCAGTGGGGACTGAGATGGTTGCCATTGTTAATGTATAAAGAGGTAAAGATCTGCAAATCCAAAATCAGAGAATAGTTCATTATAGATGAGACTAATAGGTGAAAATGCAGTAGGGGTACTTCTCTGCAATTTTCCTTGAGGTAATCCTAGCGCATGTCCTGTGTTTTGAAATCCTTTCTTGGAGAGCCAGATCCTGAATTGTCACTGCTTCTTTGAAACAATGTTTCGCTGTTTAGCCCAGCACTTTCGCTTCTCTTCTTTTATAGAAAAGGAAATAATGAAATCTATGTACCAAAGATCTTGTCATGCGGCAGAAATGGGTAAGCATGTGTGTGTTTCGAAGAGAATAAAGAATAACCATGGGAAATGATGTGGATTCTTTATTTTTGTCTCTAGATCTGGTAGATCTAGGAAAGGGTTGCTATGGAAGTAAGGAAATGCCAAGAATGGCAAGTTTATCCAATAGTTGAGATTGACAAACGAGTTTGGAATATCATCTTTGTCTATTTGAAACACATAAGCACATCTATGGCAAGAAGAGTCTAAATAGTCATAATAAGTACAAGGGATGGGCCAAACGCAGTGTACAGGTGTTTCAAGAAGCGAGAAGTGAGACGAGTTACAGATATTTGCAAAGTCTGCATTTGTGATCAGCTTTGATTGTAGCTCTTCTTCTTGGTACTTCAGTATACTCAAGAAGAGTGTTGTGGATGATTCCTGCATCTAACCAAAGGTTAGTGCCCTGTAAATGCAGGATTCGTTGTTGAAGCTTATAGAGCCTTGGCTGCTTTAGCTGGAAGTCCATTCGCATGTCCTGATCAAAGAACTGATTCCACATCCTCACATTTGCACCTTTATAGACATCTACTTTCCTCCAAGCGTCCAGATCATCCCATCCCCATTGCTGCGCTCTCTAGTTACCATAGTAGATATGGTAGTTGAGTTTGTGGGCTTGAATTAAGCATAAGGTGTGGTGGATAAGGATGAAATACTGGACAGGGAAGATTTCGTAGCCTTGACCATGTACCATAAAAGATTGGCATGCTTTGTTCGAAGCATAAGGAAAAGCCCAGCCTGCACCTTCATAAGCCTGTGCCAAAGGCTCATTGAGATAGCAAAGTGAGTTAACAGTGTAGGGGGCAAGAGATTTAACCTGTTGGATGGAAAAAGGGAAGACAATCCTTGTAGAGCACATAACGATGGAATACTCAGTCAGAGGATCCTGATGAAGTTGCAGGAAGATACAGTAAGGTGCAAAACTATTGCAATATCTAACCCCAAACTAGGGTGTGAAGCACCCTGCAACAACCTGTGGGAATTTTACTTAGCTTTGGTAAGGACAAATATAGTACAAACTCTTGGCTACATATTATCCCCAGGGTCATGTGATTTAGTTCACACACTCCCAAGATACATCCATTTCAAAACAGCAATACTATTGCAATAGTTTTGCACCTTTTGTTGAGTATACTGAAATTAAGTGCTGTATTGTTATGTTTGGTCATATAAACAAAGATAAACATACAAGGACCATGTCTGAGTTTAAAATAGTTCACACACATCTTTTTTCCCAACCATAACCATCATGAGATCCATCTCTCCTACTCAAAAACACACCATTCTCTCCATGCTTGATGCTGGTCAATCTGCTAACTTTATTGCATCTACCACTGGTCTTCATGTCTCTACCATATCTAGAATATGCTTTAAGGAGTGTTCTGAGCTTCAGAAAGCTGCTGGAGGCTATCCACCCAAACTTTCCTCTGTCAATGTCCACCATACCATTCATCTCATCTCCTCTGGGAAGGCAGAGAATGCTGTTCAGGTGACCAAATCACTCACCAATATAGTCAACCACCCCCTCTCTGCCTCCACAGTGCATAGACACTTGAAGAAGACTGGTATTAAAGCTTTGGTCAACTCTGAACAGCCTCTTCTTTCTGCCAAGCATCACAAGGAATGCTTGGACTTTGCATATACTCATAAGGACTGGACTCTGAAGGACTAGAAAAGGGTAGCACAGTCAGATGAGACCAAAATCAATTGTCTAGGGTCAGATAGACACAAGTGAGTGTGAAAAAAGGCAGGGAAAAGACTTAGTGATAGGCTAGTGTTACAATTTTCTTCCTCTCTTCCTCTATCTTTGTTATCTCTTCTCTGCAACCTATTTTCCACTGTCTCTTTGGTATGTATATTTCTACATACAACTATTCCCACCTTCTAGTAGTTGTAGGCTTCCCTCATATTACCATCATCACTGTTTAGTCATAATCTCTTTGTCCTTTTCCTTCTATCATCTTCCATGGACAGCCACTCTGCAGCAGCCTCTGTTATGACTGCTTAGTAGTTCCCTTCTTCCACATTCTATAGGATTTGACGCTTACATGTCCTTTTATATTTATACCTGCTGTGTAACCCTCCTGTACTCCATTCTCAATCTATGCAATACAGCATTTTTCTTGAGTCCTCATTATCTCTGAGTATCCCTGAGTCCTTTCCCCACTTTTCCAAAGCATACAGTCCCATTGACTGTCTTCTGGATGTATAGATTTTCCCTCTGGCTGAGTTATACCTCTTTGTGAGTGTTCTGCCAGTAGGTCAGCCCTCAGTCAATCCCCAAGAGCATGCTTTGCATAACAGCTGGTGAAAGGTACAGTCAAGTTTGGAGGAGGTTCTCTAATAATGTGAGGGTGTATGACTTGGCAGAAAGTTGGCTATGCTACCAAGATTGATGTTAGGTTGGATGGAGACCTTTAACTTCAGATTTTAAAGGATGAACTGCTAAATTCTTTGCAGTTTTATGGTCTTCATCCTCCTAATACCATCTTTCAGCAGGACAATGACTTCAAGCATACATGTAATAAGGTGAAGGATTGGCTCCAGGAGCAAGATTTCCATACCATGGTATGGCCTGCACAGTCTCCTGACCTAAACCCCATTGAGCATCTCTAAGGTTATCTTAAAAGGAGGCTAGCAGTTTATGAATCCTCTCCTAAGGGGATTCATAAACTGTGGAAGAGAGTTCAGGTTGTTTGGGAGGGAATACCAGCTGAGGAGTGTCAGAAGTTGATAGAAAGTATGCCTAGAAGGATCCAGGCAATAATCAAGGCAAAGGGAGGGTATACCAAGTATAATATATCCATGATATTATAAGGTGCAAAACTATTGCAATGGTATTGCTGTTTTGAAATGGATGTATCTTGGAAGTGTGTGAACCAAATCACATGACCTGGGGACAATGTTGTAGCCAAGAGTTTGTACTATATTTGTCCCCACCAAGACTAAGCGACATTCCTACAGGTTGTTGCAGGGTGCTTCGTGCCCTGGTTTGGGGTTAGACATTGCAATAGTTTTGCACCTCACTGTAGGTAACTCCTTTAATATAAAAACATTAGGTTTGAGCTCTATGAGGATCTTCCAAGGGTAATTGACTCTCATTGGAAGAGGGTCTTGAAAAATAGCGAGGTGGTGGAGTGTTTTCATCACTCCTTGATATACCACCTGTGTCTCCACCATTAGTTGGTGGGCTGTCCTCAGGTCAAAGTAGCTCAGCTCCTTGTGAGCTTCCTTGCAAAGAGTTTTGGTGTGGAATTGTATTTGGTTGTAAGCGAAGATGTCTAGGTTGTCAAGATGCAAGTCCCGAATGATTGACAGAGCCTGGAATGGGTCCACCAGGACCATTTGCTCTTCTGGGTCTTCCTCACTCTTGGAAGGAGGTCCTTCCAGGTATTGCTGCAGAAATGGTAGCAGCTCATTGTAAACCTAGTTTTGTACGACTAGAAACATGTTCTGAGGGCGGTAGATGTCCTCCTGTGGTTGGTAGAGCATCTGGAAAATGTTGGGCATTGGAATCAGATGAGGAGTGATGTGTAGAGCGAGTTGGAGGTGTAGGAGGTTGTTGGGAGTAATGATTGTGAACTCTGGAACTAAAGGCTCTTGATGAGCGCTGTAAACCAAAAGGATTTGTTTGAAATGTGTTTAGAGGGTTATTGTCTCCAGATGTTTCAGATCTGGGTTGTTGTGTTTCAAATCTGTTACTAATGGTTTCAGTTCACATATATTATGGTCTATCAGGGTGTTCCTGAAGTGGAATTTCTGCATTTTGACAAATAATGTTGTGTCTAAAGAAGCGAAATGTTTCTCTGGATGCAGAGTGGACACAAGGAAGAAGAACATTATAGAGCTTCTCTCAGTGGGAATGACTCACTGGGATTTGGAGCTAATGGAGCGCAAATCAAGGACTTCTTAGAAGCAGAGAAAGAATGAGAGTTCTTCTTGACATTAAAGCGCATACAGGACAGTCTTTTATACCCTACAAGAGTCCTGTTGAAGCGCAGAATGAATATAAAACAGATCAGAGCGAAATAGGCCATTGGTAGACTGTAAAACATCCAAAGGATACAGTATAATGTCCTATAGAATAAAGAGCTCTTATCTGAACATCTGTCAAAGTGAAACAGCGCAGCATAGAACAATTCTAGATCATTGTGAAACACAGAATGATCCAGACTCTGATCAGGTGATCAGGAAAGCGAATATGCTTTACTTAAGTCATATTCTCAACACTCCTCCTCGCTGTTCAATTTGGGAATGGAGAAAGTGCAAGCATTCTACATCCATCTAAGAATTTGGTTTTACCCAGATTCTTTGTGAAGATGTCTGCAAATTGCGAGTTTCTTTGAACATAGTAAAGTGTAATTTCACCATATTCAACAGCTTCATGAATGTAATGCTCTGGAATGCGAACATGTTTTGTTCTTCCTTCTTGAGCTGGATTAGAAGCAAGAAAGATGGCTCCTTGATTGTCAACATTCAAGGGAATTGCACCTAATGGAAACTTTAATTCTCCAAAGAGATTTCGTATCCATTGCAATTGTTTAGCGCATTCTGTCATACCAACATATTCTGCTTCAGTAGAAGATAGACGTACGTGTTTCTGTCTTCTAGAAAGCCATGAAACTATACCATTTGCAAGGAATACTGCATAACCAGTTGTAGAGCGAGATGTTTCAATATCTCCGGCCCAATCAGTGTCAGAATAAGCGATCAAACCATTTGATTCACCTTTCCCTTTGTATGTGATGCAGAGTTTAGATGAATGTGATAGATAGCGAACTATATGTATCGCCTTCTGCAGATGTTCTTCTGATGGATTAGCAGGGAACTGGGACATTTTGATCACTGAAAAAGCGATATCTGGTCTAGTTCCGAGCATAATGTAAAGCAAGGATCCAATGACAGATTGATAGCGGCTTCTAAGTGAGGCAAATGCTTCACTTTCACTTGGTATGGGATTATACCCAGTGGGAAGAGGAACTGAAGTTTCCTTTGAATTCTCTTGACCAAATCTCTTGATAACTTTATCAGCATATCTGATTTGATCAAGGACAAGAGTACGCTTTTTGCGATCTCTTGTTATCCTTGGTTTTCATGAACAACTTCTTGAAAGTGAGTAGTTGCATTCTATTGCTTCCAATAAAGAGCACATCATCCACATATATGACAATTATGAAAATGTCCTTCTCTTTAAATCTGATGTAAATACCTAAATCAGAATAAAGGCGTTTGAATCCCAGTTTAATGAGACTTTGATTAAGCTGCTTATTCCATTGTAAAGCGGCTTGTTTGAGGCCATAAATAGCCTTTTTGAGTTGAGAGACTTTAGATTCCTGGCCTTTGACTTCAAAACCTTCTGGTTGAACCATATATAGTTCTTTATCCAGATCTCCAAAAAGGAGCGCTGTTTTGACATCTAGTGCTTCAATTTCCCAATCATTGAGAGCAGCTAGTGATAGAATGAGTCTCAAAACAAGCGACTGGAGAAAAGGTTTCTTCATAGTCTATTCCAAACACCTGGGTAAAGCCTTTGGCTACAAATCGAGCTTTAACTATCTCCAGAGCGAATAGCAAACACCCATCTTCCTTTAATGGGTTGACATCCTCTTGGAAGATCAACAAGATCCCATACTTTTCTATAATGTAAGGACTTGATTTCGTCTTTACAGGCATTATACCAGTCCTTTTGTTGGTTTTCTGGTAGTTTCTTTATATCCCTGTATTGTTTTGGTACAATACAATCTCCAGATTCAATTGTAGCGGAAAAATGGTGCTTTATCCATTTATTGGACATCATGTCACCATAATCCATAATCTCTCCCTTGGAGGATGTGTCTGATGGAGGATTAGGAGCTGTATCCTTTGGTTGCTCCTCCTGAAGTGTATCTCAACCTCTATTAATGTCTCGCTCTATTTCAATGACAGGTCTTTCACCATGTGCATTGTCAGGTAAAATCCTAGGGTTTGGATTTCTAGCAGAGCGTCTGTATATTTCAGGACGATGCTGATGAGCGGACTGTTTATAATATGTGAGGTATTCACGAGGATTCCTTATGGGAGGTAACCAACTGGATGGACCAGCTCTTGGTTCAGAATCATCTGGTAATGGTTCAGAAAGCTCATCTTCTGATTCTGATGAATCAGGAAGCATATATCGCTTGTGCTGATGTCTATCTTCAAGAGCACTTCGATGTCCAGTATCTGGTTCATTTCTGACCTTACTTGGACGCATTGGTGATGGTATTGAAGGCTTTTGATGCGAAGATGATCCAGGAGTAGATGGAGATTATCTTTGGGATTAATGAATGAATGATGTGATTCAGAAGTATCTGATGTGTGTCCAACATCATTTGATAGATCTGAAATGTGAAGATCATTCCTTGGTATAGGAAATAAAACAATGACATCTCTATGAAGAGGTTCCGATTTTTCTTCAGGAGTGGTTGTTTCTTCATCATTAGCTTGTTCGCTTTGTGTTTGAATTGGGGCAGGTCTGTCACCTTGATTCTTGGAACAATAAGGCAGGGTATTCTCATCAAAGGTGGCATTAGTGGCAATGAATACTCTGTGCTTTTGTTTGGACCAAAAG
>JBBPUN010000401.1:0-13727 GCA_038094715.1 Heimioporus punctisporus | reverse complement strand
TCCACTTATATCAAAACAATCTCTTGGTCTATCTGTGTTATGGTTTTCTTCCTTTCTTCTTTCATCTTCATCATCTCTTCTCTCAAATCCATTTTCCATCGTCTCTTCAGCATGTATGTTTCAGCCTACAATTATTCTCACCTTCTAGTAGTTGTAGGCTTTCCTCACATTTCCATTATTGCAGTTTAGTCATACTCTCTTTGTCCGTTTCTTCTATTGCTTTTCATGGACAGCCATTCCATAGTCACCTTTGTCATAATGACTTAGTAGTCCCCTTCTTTCACATTCCATAGGATTTGACACTTATGCGTTCCTCCCTATTTATACCCTCTGCCTAGCACTCCTGTACTCTATTATCAATCTATGCAATACAGTGTTATTCTTGAGTCCTCCCTGTCTCTGAGTATCCCTGAGTTCTCTCTCTGCTTGTCCAAAAGCATATAGTCCCATTGACTGTTCTTTGAACATACAGATCTTCCCTCTGGCTGAGTCATACCTCTTCGTGAGTGTCCTGCCAGTAGGTCAGTCTCTAGTCGACCCTCAAGAGAACGCTCTGCATAACAGTCTGTGCCAGCAGGCCTTCCTCCTCTCATGCCCTCAGCCTACCCCTGCTTCTATTGCCCCTCCCCTTTTCCCCCTACAGTCTACTGGTGGTCCAAAACCTCCTACTGCTTCCATAGCCACTCTGTCAGCTTTGATTTCTCCTTATCTATCCTTGAAGGTGGTGAAACTCCACAAAGAAGTGGCTGATGCAAAACCCCAAGACTAGATCAACAAAGAACTGCAGGAGACCTAGGATAGAACCACTGACCTGCATACAAAGAGTACTGAGAAGGTCTTCAAGTGGGGGAGAAGTCAGAGGGGATAGTGTACCAGATGCCCAATGCTCACATACCATACTGAGAAGGGGTACTACAGTCAGTTCACTGAACTGTCTGGTGTGAGGAGAATGCCTTGGAGGGGAATACCAAAGGAGGACAAACTGTCACTCTTTGGTTCATCCTTGGGGTTTATATACTATTCTACTGTTTGCACATATGTGGTACTATTTGTACATATTACTACACTAATATACTGTAGTAGCAAGCTGTGTCCATCGAGTCATGCTGAGTCAGAGATAATATAAGGCTGTGACAAGGCTATGGCTGGGCTGTGCTGTACAGCAGTGGTAATGAAAGATAACAGCCATGAGGCACAGAGGCAATGCTTGGCAGCAAAGCGACTCTGCAACCAATGAAGATCACAAGCCACTATCTGAGTAGAGACAAGGGAAGATGACAGGTGAATCTGCCCTTGGTTGAAGAGGAAAGACCAAGAGGACAAACTGAAGTCCTCTGGTGATGTATTGACAACTTAAATACTATACAAGAAATACATAACAAGTAACAATGGTCCATGCATCAATGCATAGCCAAACATCATGTGAGTGATTACAGAACATGGAGTAAAGTGTCAATAGTGAGAATGAACAGTTAAGAATAAGATGACATGAGAATGAAGGAGAAAGATGACTGGTATGAGAGAAGTAAGTAAAGATAGTTTGATAGAACTAAAGATAGGAGTATACTGAGATCTTGGTAAAGATCTAATGGGATATGATCTGATCTTATCGGTGTAAACCCCTATTGAAAGTAAGAGTGAAAGTGAAATAAATCAAAGAAATCATGATGTTTGGAAAGTAATAGGTTAAGAGAAATAAAGAGATGTAATAGAGTGTGTCATGCACAAGTAGAATTTGTAAGAATTGCAACATTACCCCCCTGCTAAAAATCAATTTTCAGGTGATTGAATGGTAAGCATGTTTCATCATGGTCTATGCCATTGGATGGCTGGAAGTAAAATAAGTCATAAAATGCAGGTTCTGTGAGGTTAATGTGTCAAGGTGCAGATGGATGAGACATATAAAAGTCTTTTATGGCATCTGCAGCATTTCTCAAATGAGATAAGGGTTCCCAAGTTCTATCTGTATCTGTGAAACTAGACCAATGAATGAGGTATTCCAAGCATCCTTTGCATAATCTAGAATCAATAATAGATTCAACTTCATATTCAGAATGACCATCCTCTGAGACAACAACAGGTCCAGGGCAATTGAGTGATTGACTGTCTAATTGGCCTTTGTATGATTTGATTCATGAAATATTAATTGTAGGATGAATGCACATAGAGCTAGGTAAATGGAGGGTTATTGTGTTTTGACCAGGTAATGCTGTAATGCAATAAGGACCAAGCCATTGTTCTATTAGCTTGTGAGAAGCATGAGTTAACTTTAGGTTTTCTGTGCTAAGCCAGACCATGTCTCCAATTTTGTATGTAGATGCCTTAGATCTATGTTGATCCATATTTATTTTAATCTGATCAGCTGCTTTTGTGAGATGTGAGGAGACTTCAGCAAATGTTTGAAAGAAATCATTAAGAAAAGAGATGGCAGCAGGTGATCTATCCATAGATCTGGGTTCAATACCCATGCATAGTTGATAAGAGCATGTAATGGAGAAAGGGGAGTGATTGGTAGCAGATTGTGTTCATGAATTGTAGCTAAATTGAGCAAGGGGTAACCAATCAGCCCATAACTCTTGTTTATTGTTAACATAGAGATGTAGGTACTGCTGTAGATCACAATTGATTTGTTCAGTCTAACCATCTGTCTGTGGATGGAATGCCATAGATAGATTGTGGCTAATCCATAATCATTTCATAATTTCCTTCATAATGTGTGAAGTGAATTGAGACCCTGATGCAAGACCTGCCAAGACTGGCTGGTAAGTGTTGTATTGCAGGGAGCCTATCTAACCACTGACCTGCCCAGTACCTGTTAGAATACCTAGGGGGGAGAAGTCAATGGGAAATGTGTGCAGTTGTTCCCAGTAACTCACCTAAGGGGCAATCCTTAAGAGAGGAGTGTGTCTTGGAGGGAAATACCAAAGGAGGACAAACTAACATTCTGGCCTCCTTGGGGGTTTATATACAATTCTGCTATTTGTACATGTTTGATATCTAATGTCTAAATATGGTAGTCTATATGAGTCATGAGGAGTCATGCTGAGTCATAGATAAGAAGGCTATGACAAGGCTATGTCATGGCTGTACTGTACAGCAGTGGAAATGAAAGATAACAGCCTTGAGGCATATAGGCAGTGCCTAGGAGTCATGATGAGTCGTAACAAGTCATGAGGGGTTTATGCCGTTGGATGATAATGAAGGGCTGTGTAGAAGAATAGTATAAGAAAGACAGAAATGAAATGCATGAGGCATCTACCCTTTGCATAGCCTTGCACAGGATGGAAATGAAGAGCAGAAGTGGAAGCTGTGCAAGGTGACCAATGTGTGACATATGGTCTAGACCTATGTCATGTGACTGTACTTGAGCGAGTACAAGACAAGGTCTAAAATGAGCAAAAGTGAGTGAAATAAAATAGAGAAAAATAAGGGAAAAATAGTGTGAGAATATGGGATTCATAACATCATCCCCTCCTCAAGATCAATGTCCTCAGTGATGTAAGTCAACTTCAAGGTGACTAAAAGGAAGTTGATGATTTGGACGGTCCAGGTTATTGACTGGTATGTGCCAAAAGAGGTTGTAAAAAGATGATTCTGTCATGCAAAGATGGCAAGGGGTGGCAGGATGGAATTTGTGAAAGTCAGCAATTGTGTCCTTAGATCCGGCCAAGTTAGCAACTGGTTATCATGTTCTATCTGTCTCATCATATCTGGCCCAGTGGACAAGATATTCCAGCTTGCCTTTGTGCAGACAAGGATCAACAAGGTAATTCACTTCATACTCCAATTCACAATCTTCTGTGACCAGCACTGGATTAGGGTGTAAGACTGGCTGAGATGGTAGGCATTCTTTGTAAGGTTTGATGCAGAAAATATTCACAACTGGGTGAATATGTAAAGTTTTCAGGAGTTTCAACTCAACCATGTTAGAGCCTGCTAAGCGAGTGATTGAATAAGAATCTAACCATTTCTCAGTGAGTTTCTTCAAAGCATGAGTGAGTTTGAGATTATCAGTAGAGAGCCAAACTTGGTCTCCAATTGTATAGGGAGGTGGATTAATACAATGTTTATCAACTTGTAATTTTATGCCTGATTGTGCTGCCAGCAGGTTATCACATGTGGTTGTGAGTTTTGTAACAAACGAGTCAGCTGCCAGAGCTTTTGATAATCCTCATGGTTCTATACCCAATCTAGGTGTGAATGTTTTGGTGATGGTGAATGGTGTGGATAAGGTAGAAGCCTGCTTCCTTGAATTGTAGGAGAATTGTGCCATTGCCAACCAATCTGCCCACTGATCTTGTTGATCGTGAATGAGTAGGTGAAGGTATTGTTGCAGATCACAATTGATCCTTTCTGTCTGTCCATCAGTTTGCAGGTGAAATGCTGTTGAAAGTTTTGGCTTGATCGACAAGTGCAAGCAAATCTATTTCATCACTTGCGAGGCCATGGTGTTTCTGTTATGGGTTACCTTCAAGGCTAACTGTAAAACCCAGCCAGAATGCTCCATACTAGCAGGACAGGGAGAACTGATCAAAGAGTGCATGGCCAGCTATGAAGACTCATTGAGGAGTGAAAGAGACATGCAGATGCAGAGGTCTATCTGAGCAAGGAGTGCCTTTCAGGTGCAATAGACTTGGGACAAGGGCTTGGAGTGTGGATGACCAGTCCAGATGACAAGGGATGTCTTTCTGAAGTAATAGATGCGAGACAAGGTCTTGGAGTGTGGATATCAAGTACAAGGTGGGAAGGATGATATTACAAGATAGTAAGAGGTATAAGAGATGCCTAGAGGCAAGTATAAGGGGGGTGCCAGGTAGATCAAAGCTAAGAAATACATTGGTGGGAAGGGAACACCTAAATAATGTCCAAGAGTTCGATGACAAAGTGAAGAGTAAGCAAAGGAATGTTCTAGAGAATCAAAGTGCCATGAGGCGGAAGAAGGTTCTAAAGATACACAGGGATCAAAGAAGCGAAATCAGGTGTTACAAAGTTCAAGGAATGTGTTACAAGGTTTCAAGAAGTGAAGCGGAAATGAAATCAATGAGGCATAGGTCTAGAGTTTCAAGAAAACGAGGCATCTAGGGTGAAGGGTATTTGGGTTTCAGTGAGGGGAAGACTGGGGATAAGCCAGTTCAAAGAGGGTCCCATGGAAGAGAGTGTCCAGGGATACAAAGGAGGTGTCTGGGAGGACATCGCAGATGATCCATTGAGGATTTGAGAGAGTGCTGGCGTTCACCAGTGTTCCTTGTGATGCAAGAGCGACAGTAGATGAGGTGTCTAAGGCAAGGGAGGTCTCAGAGCATCAGGTCTGACAAAGAAAAAGACGTGAGGCCTTAGTGTATTGTAACAATACCCTCATGCTACATATGAAGTACCACTGAGTACATTGAAGACCCAAGTGGTGGCAGCAAGAGGAAGTCCTTGTATGAGAGATCAGAGTGCCGTTGCTACACAGTAATGCATAATTCGCTCGTTTTGTGGATCACAGCAGGTGAGTCTGGAGACAAGTCAAAGTTCCCAAGGAGGAGATTTGAGGAATTCAAAGGTTACCCCCAGCTAGACTAGAGGGCAGTCAAAGGTTCGAAGGTGTGCAGTTAGACTCAATGCAAGAGTAGCCTGAATGGGTCTAAGTCAAGGGTTCAAAGATGATGGTTGACAAAGTGAGTAAGTCAAGTCAAGACAGTTTCAGCTCAGTATCTAGGAGGTGGATCTTTTGTTAGAAAATCTGTTGGTGTCAAAGAAGGTACCCCCAGCTAGACTGAAAGGGTGAGTCCAAGGCAGCTATGAAACAAATGCATTGTGCTGAAACAGTTTAGCCACAGTATTCAGGTGGGTAATGAGGAAAAGTCCAAGTCTGGTCCAAGGGGTGCCATGAAGGCGGAAGCCAGTTTAGCCACATGTCCTGGTGGTGTTGAAGAGAGCCGAGACAAGAGGATCAAGGTGAAGAGTGCCAGTTAGGCAATGACACTTTACTGGGCTTGGTTCAAAGGGTGCCAGGATGAAGGAGTTGAGGCAAAGAGTGCTGGTTAGGCAATGATGCTGTGCCAGGCTTGGTCCAAAGGGTAGGCAGTTTAAACTCATGCCAAGGAGGATGAGAAGTCTGAAGCTGAGCAGTTTAGACACGTGCTTAGGTGTTCAAGGAGTGTTGTAAAAGATTCAAAAGAAAGATAAGCAGTTTATACACCTGCCCAGGTGTATCAGAGAGCCAAGATGAGACAGTTTATCCTCATGTCAAGGAGGTGTAAAAGCAAGCTAAGACAGGGAGTAGATAGTTTAGCCACCTGTCCAGGTGGTTCAAAGGGTTCGTTGAGTGGGTACAAGACGAAAGATAGACAGTTTAGGCACCTGTCCAGGTGTCTAAGGTGAGGGCTAGACAGTTTAACCACCTGTCCAGGTGGTTCAAAGAGTTTGTTGAGCAGGTACAAGACAAGAGCTAGACAGTTTAGACACCTGTCCAGGTGTCTACAAAGCAAGGTTTTAGACAGTTTAGCCACCTGTCTGGATGGTCAAGGGTTGGAGTCGAAGTTCTGTTGGATAAGATGACAAGAAATTGAAGAAAAAGTAGACCTGACAAGGCATCATCAGGTTCAGAGCGAGGACTAGAAAAGTAAAAAGTCCAAGGAAGATCCATGTCCGCAGTGCGTGTTCATGGATCTGCATGTTCACTGTTCAAGAGGTGTCCATGAGTCAATGAGATTGCCCATGAGTCATTGTTGGACAAGGGAGAGGCCACTGTTTGAATACATCTTTGGTGGGATAAGTTGGAGATCTGCCTTTGGATTTATCTGAAGGCAGAGACTGAGAACATGCAGGCTAATGTTTCACAGTTGTCCTAAGAGGATGTCACTTTGCATATGAGCAGCTGGCTCACACTTTGCTAATCCTTTACCTCCATGCTACACTGCTAATGACCATGTTAGCACCAACAAGGGTCCATGTCCTAGAGAGTTGTGGTACTCAGTACCACTACTACTACCCCCAGCTAAAAACCAAACAAGATAAGATCCATAAGCTGAAGACCAGGGGTGGGTCAAGGAGGATGGGTGGGGTAGAAAAACTTTCAGGGAAAATGAAGGAAGGCAGTTTACAAGTCATGCTGGGGACGGGCAGGGTGCAATGATGGTAGTTTAGTGTCATTCTGGACAAGATTTCATGATGAAGTGTTCTAAAGATGAAGTGTTCAAGGCAAAAGAGTCAAAGTTGAGCGAAGCCAAAGTAAAGCAGCATCGCCAGAGGGTAGGCAGTTTAGAGTCATGCTGAGGACTTCAAGAGTTTGTCAGGGGGGGTGAAGAAGAAACAAAGAGGCAGTTTTACATCATGCCAAGGGTGTTGGTGAAGTTTCAAGGTGGGTCAAAGTGAAGAAATCAAAGTTACCAATGATGAAGATGAAGGTTTTGATAGAACAAGGTGTCTAAGCGAAGAGAAGATCAATGGTAGGGTGTTCGAAGTGAAGATTAAAAGGTTTGGAGAAAAGTTTCATAGGAAAGTTCGAAAGTGTCCAAGTTCTAGGTAAGAGTTTGAAGAATGGTTCATAGTTCAAGAAGGGGTCAAGTGTTTGTTGTGAATGAGGGGTCCCCAGGTAGAGGGGATTGAGGGTGACATTGTGGTCAAGGAATCGAACATTTCGCTGTGAGGGTTCCCGAGATATCAATATTTTGAGGATGGAAGTCCCAGGGGAGGAGGGGTGGTGAAAAAGCGGATGTTGCTCCTGAATCTGTGAGGCAATCAGGGCGATCAGGGCATCGATAGGAAGGTGGTTCCGAGGGATTCCTGGCGAGGTGCAAAGTGAAGGGTTCAGGGGAGGTGATTGTGAGATCAAGAGGTTCAACAACAGGGGAGTCTAAGTGAAGCGAAAGAAGATGGCATATAGCCAAGCCAAACAGTTTATACTTGTGTTGAGGAGTTCCAGAGGCAGGGTGGTGAAGAGCAAAGTGAAGGACTGATAGTTTAGTCTCATGTCGAGGAGATCTGTGGCAGAGTGATGAGGAGGGGAGGGGGTTTCAAGAGATTCACCATTCAAGGGCTGCCCAACACTCAATGAAGAGGTTGACAGAGGGCAAGGGGCTTCTCCTGAGGCAGGTGTTCCTCTAGACAGATGGTCTGAGGCTGGGATCCTCCAGAAGTGGTGAGGGGACATGGTGGTAGGTAAACAATGAGGAGATGGCTGTTACCTGATGGTAGGCCATTGAGGGGTGAGCTTTAATCTTTTGTTATGGTTTACCTTCAAGGCTAACTGTAAAACCCAGCCAGAATGCTCCATACTAGTGGACAGGGAGAACTGATCAAAGAGTGCATGGCCAGCTATGAAGACTCATTGAGGAGTGAAAGAGACATGCAGATGCAGAGGTCTATCTGAGCAAGGAGTGCCTTTCAGACACAATAGACTTGGGACAAGGGCTTGGAGTGTGGATGACCAGTCCAGACGACAAGGGATGCCTTTCTGAAGTAATAGACATGAGACAAGGTCTTGGAGTGTGGATATCAAGTACAAGGTGGGAAGAACAATGTTACAAGATACAAAGAGGTATAAGAGATGCCTAGAGGCAAGTACAGGGGGGGTGTCAGGTAGATCAAAGCTAAGGAATACATTGGTGGGAAGGGAATGCCTAAATAATGTCCAAGAGTTTGATGACAAAGTGAAGACTAAGCAAAGGAATGTTCTAGAGAATCAAAGAAGAAGTGCCATGAGGTGAAAGAAGGTTTGAAAGATACACAGGGATCAAAGAAGCAAAATCAGGTGTTACAAGGTTCAAGGAATGTGTTACAAGGTTTCAAGAAGTGAAGCGGAAATGAAATCAATGAGGCATAGGTCTAGAGTTTCAAGAAAACAAGGCATCTAGGGTGAAGGGTATTGGGGTTTTGGCGAGGGGAAGACTGGGGATAAGCCAATTCAAAGTGTTATGGGTTACCTTCAAGGCTAACCATAAAACCTAGCCAGATTGCTCCACACTAGCAGGACTGCAAGATACTAATCAGAGAGTGGATGGCTAGCTGTGAAGACTTGTCAGAGAGCGGAAGAGACATGCAGAAGCAGAGGTCTATTGGAGAGACAAATGCCTTTCCAGTATAACTTGACTCAAGCAAGGACTTGGAGAATGTTCGAACAGTTGACGGGAGATACCTTCCCAAGAGGATGCATGCGAGACAAGGACTTGGAGAGATGATATCAAGTACAAGGTGGGAATTGCAATGTTACAAGATACGAGGAGATACAAGAGATGCCTAGAGGCAAGTACAGGGGGAGTGCCAGGTATGGCAAGAGGATGCTAGGTAGATCAAAGCTAAAGAATACATCGGCAGGAAAGGAAATGCCTAAATAGTGTTCTAGTGTTTGATGACAAAGCAATGACAAAGTGAAGGAATGTTCTAGAGAATCAAAGAAGAAACACCGTGAGGCGAAAGAAGGTTTTAAGAATACACAGGGATCAAAGAAGAAGTGTCAGATGATACAAGGTTCGATGCATGTGTTATAAAGTTCAAAGAAGGAGTGGAAATGAATACCGTGTGTCATAGGTCTAGAGTGTTCCAAGAAACGAGGCATCTAGGGCGAAGGGTATTGGGGTTTCAGTGAGGCAAAGACTGGGGATAAGCCAGTTCAAGGGGAGTCCTGTGGAGGAGAGAGTCCAGGGATATGAAGGGAATGTCTGGGAGGACATTGCAGTTGATCTGTTGAGGATCCGAGAGAGTGCCAGCATTCACCAGCATTCCTTGTGATGTGAGAGCAATGGTAGATGAGGTGTCTAGAGCGAGGGAGGTCTCAGAGCGTTGGGAGTGACGAAGAAAAAGGTGTGGGGCCTTAGTGTATCATAACACAAAGAGGGTCCCATGGAGGAGAGTGTCCAGAGATACAAAGGAGGTGTCTGGAAGGACATTGCAGATGATTTGTTGAGGATTTGAGAGAGTGCCAGCATTCACCAGTGTTCCTTGTGATGTGAGAGTGATGGTAGATGAGGTGTCTAAGGTGAGGGAGGTCTCAGAGCATCAGGTGTGACAAAGAAAAAGACATGGGGCCTTAGCATATTGTAACAGTTTCCAAACATGGTCTAGATAAAGCTGCACTGTTTGAAGGGCAGTGACCATTTTAACTGTGGGAATGAAAGTGACTTCCTTCGAAAATCAATCAACCACTACCAGAATGGTGTTGAATCCTTTTGAGAGCAGCAAATCTGTGATGAAGTCCATGGATATATCAATCCATGGTCCATCAGGCACCTCAAGTGGCTGAAGAAGACTGTGAGTGGCTTGATTTGATGATTTCATCCATTGACATTTGTCACAGTGTGTGACATATTCCTTGATGAATTTTGTCATGCTTGTCCAGAAGTAGGATTGGGAGATCAACTCTGTTGTCTTCTTGACTCCTGAGTGTCCAGTGATAGGCGAATCATGATGGAGTGTTAATATCTTCATGCAAAGTTCTTCTATGTCAGGGACAAATAACTATCCAGCAGTTGTCTTCAGAAATCTTCCATCTTGATGAAGATGGTGTTTTGTGATTAGCTCCATAATGTGAGACTCTCAAAGTTTCACTGTCTCATTGGTGATGAAGGTTTCCAGTCCATCTCCTTCATCATGAATTGTTACTGTCTGTCTGATATGTGATGGAGGTATAACCAGCATTGACTTGTTGTCCAGATGGATTCTGTCTGTATGATCTTCTTGTCTAGAGAGAGCGTTGGCATGAACCATTTGGCTGCCTGGTTTGTGTACCCATTTGTAATGGAATCTGAATAAATAAAGAGCCCAACATGCCTGGCATTTATTAAGATCTTGAGTCTTCATGAAATATTGTAAGTTTGAGTGGTCATTCCAGATTTCAAACTCATGGCATGCATCTTCTAGATAGTGCCTCCATTGTTCTAAAGCTCTGATGATACTGAGCATCTCTTTGTTGGTGATAGGGTAATTGCATTCTTCAGCAGACATTGAGTGCGAGTAATAGGTGACAGAGTGCCATTTGTCATCGCTGTGTCTAACAGATACATAAGACTGCTCCTGTGGTGTATTCTGATGCATCAGTTTCTAATCTGAACTCCTTTTCCTGATCTGGAAAGGCAAGAACTGGAGCAGTGGTGAAAGCTTGTTTCAGCATATCAAATGCTCTCTGCTGTTCTTTCTTCCATTGGAATGGGGTATCTTTTTTCGTCAACTCTATGAGAGGTTTTGTAATCTTCATGAAGTTTTTGATGAATCTTCGGTAGAAGTTGGCTAAACCAAGGAAGCTGCAGATGTGGATAAGATTCATTGGTTCTGGCCATTCCAGAATGGCTTTGACCTTCGTCTCATCCATTTTAACTCCCTTGTCTGAGACAATCATTCCTAAGAATTCTACTTCTTTTGTCTTAAAAGAGCATTTTTCTGGTTTGACAAATAGATCGTTTTCTTCTAATCTTCGCAAGACTTCTTTCATGATGCAATTGTGTTCAACAGGATCATCTGTCTTCATGAATATCATGAGGTTGTTGATGTAGACCACCATGACATCTTCCATGTCTGTGAATATCTCATTCATCATTGTCTGGAACATAGCTGGGGAATTGCAAAGGCCAAAGAACATAACCAGAGGTTCAAATGTGCCTTTGTGACAAATGAATGCGGCTTTCCATTCGTCACCTTCTTTGATTCTGATGTTGTTGTATCCCCATCTGAGATCCATTTTGGTGAATAATTTAGCTCCTTTCAACTTGTCAACAAGTTGAGCAATTAATGGCAACAGGTAATTGTTGTGTACTGTGTGCAAGTTAAGATATCTGTAATCCTGGACCATGCACTTTCTTCCATCCTTTTTAGGGACAAAGAATACTGGGGAGGTTTGTGGTGATTTAGAAGGTTGGATGTAACCCTTTTGAAGTTGGTCTTTGATGAACTCTGAGACTTCCTTCTGTTTATCCAGCAAAAGAGGGATAAATCTTCCTTTCTTGGGTTTAAAGGTATCCTTCAAATCTATAGCATGATCCCAGGGTTTCCTAATGGGCATGCATTCAGATTCTATCTGGGAGAACACCTTCAGATATTTGTGATATTCTTTTGGCACCAGTAATTTCGGATCTTTCTTTTCCAAAATCAACTTCTTGAGTTGTTTGTCTATCTTCTGGCCTGTTCTTATCTTTAGGTTCTTCCAGGGAATTCTGGTAAAGTCTTCTTTTCCTCTCAAGTGGAAGCATGTTGAGGGACATCTATCCATCTTGATATCTCTGGTGTTCCAATCTATATCAGGATTATGGCATTTTAGCCAGGTATATCCTAGTATCATCTTGTTCTTTCCTAGATCTGTGACTTTGGCTGTTACGTGTTCTCTGTGCCCTTGATAGTCCATGATTAGTTCGACAACATGGTGTCATGATATGCTAAGACCCCATGTCTTTTTCTTTGTCACACCCAATGCTCTGAGACCTCTCTCACTTTAGACACCTCATCTACTGTCACTCTCGCATCACAAGAAACACTGGTGAATGCTGGCACTCTCTCAAATCCTCAACAAATCATCTGCAATGTCCTTCCAGACACCTCCTCTGTATCCCTGGACACTCTCCTCCATGGGATCCTCTTTGAACTGGCTTATCCCCAGTCTTCCCATCACCAAAACCCCGAAACCCTTCACCCTAGATGCCTTGTTTTCTTGAAACTCTAGACCTATGCCTCATTGATTTCATTTCCGCTTCACTTCTTGAAACCTTGTAACACATTCCTTGAACCTTGTAACACCTGATTTTGCTTCTTTGATTCCTGTGTATCTTTCAAACCTTCTTCCACCTCATGGCACTTCTTCTTTGATTCTCTAGAACATTCCTTTGCTTAGTCTTCACTTTGTCATCAAACTCTTGGACATTATTTAGGCATTCCCTTCCCACCAATGTATTCCTTAGCTTTGATCTACCTGGCACCCCCCCTATACTTGCCTCTAGACATCTCTTATACCTCTTCATATCTTGTAACATCATCCTTCCCACCTTGTACTTGATATCCACACTCCAAGACCTTGTCTCATGTCTATTACTTCAGAAAGGCATCCCTCATTGTCTGGACTGGTCGTCCACACTCCAAACCCTTGTCCCAAGTCTATTGTGTCTGAAAGGCACTCCTCACTCAGATAGACCTCTGCATCTGCATGTCTTTTTCACTCCTTGATAAGTCTTCATAGCTGGCCATGCGCTCTTTGATCAGTTCTCTTTGTCCTCCTAGTATGGAGCATTCCAGCTGGGTTTTACAGTTAGCCTTGAAGGTAACCTGTAACACATGGGTAATGTTCCCAGCGGAATTTTTGGTTCTGTCCATGTTGTAGACCTGTAAGGGGTGTTGTTACGAAACCCATATTCACACCCTATTTTTCCAGATATTTCTATCATTTTTCCCAACTTTCTACGACAACATCTAACCTTCGCAACACGAAAGCCAACAAGTGCTGACTAACGCATCACGAGACTACGGTCTAGATTCACGACACGTGTTTCCTTTCTATTTCCACTTTGACTCATTCTTTTCATTTCCGCTTCTTCTATTCTAGACTTCACATTCCAGACCGCATGCTAGACGCATGTCGGCCTCACCTTTTTAATCACCGCGCCTCGTTTCTCTTATCTTTCA
This sequence comes from Heimioporus punctisporus, assembly GCA_038094715.1. Classification (NCBI taxonomy): domain Eukaryota; kingdom Fungi; phylum Basidiomycota; class Agaricomycetes; order Boletales; family Boletaceae; genus Heimioporus; species Heimioporus punctisporus. Next base: position 143 of record JBBPUN010000401.1, on the reverse strand, counting down.
TTACCGCTCACAGCCCCTTTCACTTCCGCTCTTCTTAAGGCTGTGGTACAGCATTCTTGATCCCCATTGCTTCTTTCTGACTCACACAGACTCCGCCTGACTCAGCCTTATCTCTAGGGCTAAGGGCATGGACTTATATAGTA
>JBBPUN010000400.1:0-13746 GCA_038094715.1 Heimioporus punctisporus | reverse complement strand
GGTTTTTGCTATTCGCTCTGGAGATCGTGTCAAAGCACGATTTGTTGCCAAGGGCTTTACCCAGATATTTGGAATCGATTACGAAGAAACCTTCTCACCAGTTGCTCGTTTTGAATCAGTCAGGCTTGTCCTTTCACTTGCCGCTCTCAATGATTGGGAGATCGAGGCCTTAGACGTCAAAACTGCCTTTCTATTTGGAGAACTGGATGAAGAACTCTACATGCTTCAACCCGAAGGTTTCGAAGTAAAAGGTCAGGAACAAAAGGTCTGTCGACTTCGTAAGGCCATCTACGGTCTTAAGCAAGCTGCCTTGCAATGGAACAAGCAGCTACATCAAAGCCTTGTCAAGATGGGATTTAAACGCCTTTTCTCTGACTCTGGCATTTATGTCAAACATGTTGGAAAGGAAATCTACATCATCGTGATATACGTTGATGATGGACTCTTTGTTGGTAGCAACAAACATGAACTTCTCAAATATAAGAAGCAGTTCATGTCTATTTGGGAATCTCGTGATCTTGGAGAAGCTAAGGAATACTTAGGAATGCACATCACTAGAGATCACAATAAATGAACTATTACCTTGGACCAAATCAAATATGCTAAAAAAGTTGTTAAGTGTTTTGACCAAGAGAACTCTAGAGAAACCGCTGTACCTCTTCCTACTGGCTATAACCCCTCTCCACGAGATAATGAAGCATCACCTTCCCTTCGAACTCGCTATCAATCTGTCATCAGCTCTCTTCTCTACATCATGCTAGGAACCAGACCAGATATTGCATATGCAGTTATCAAAATGTCACAGTTCTCTGCAAATCCATTGGAAGAACATCTGCAGAAGGCCATTCATATCATTAGATATCTTGCTCACTCTACCAAACTCTGCATCACCTATAAAGCAACAGGCGATTCAAATGGTTTGATCACTTACTCTGATACTGACTGGGCTGGAGACAAAGAAACATCTCGCTCCACCACTGGCTATGCAATTTATCTTGCCAATGGCATTGTATCCTGGTTATCTCAACGACAGAAACAAGTCAGACTTTCGTCCACAGAAGCAGAATATGTTGGCATGACCGAATGCGCAAAGCAACTTCAATGGATATGTAATCTCTTCAATGAGTTACATTTTCCACTTGGTCCTATACCCTTGAACGTTGATAATCAAGGAGCCATATTTTTAGCTTCAAATCCTGCTCAGGAAGGACGTACTAAACATGTTCGATTACCTGAACACTATATCCACGAAGCAGTTGAATTTGGTGAAGTAACCATCTTTTATGTTGGTACCAATTCACAGTTTGCAGACATCTTTACCAAGAATTTGGGTAAAACCAAATATCTTGAAGGATGAAAGATGCTTACACTCATGCCGTTCCCAAAATGAACAGTGAGGAGGAGTGTTGAGAATGTAGACTTCGTACTACATGTCTCTTAAGACTTTCTTAATCCTAGTCTAACGAAAATATCCACTGACTAATCAGTGACATATGACTAGTGTAACATATGACTGAAAATCTCACTTTCTTTCCGTTGTTCCAACCAGAACTATTGTTCCGATGATGTTCCGACCAGAACCACTGTTCCGATGCACTGTCCCAACCCATTCCAACCCACAATGGGCCACTTCAATAGAATAAACACTTAACATATCCCCCACTATGTATAGAACGCTATAAACAATACTACAGTCATTTCTAGCTATCCCCTTGCTTCCCAAAGTACCCCCACACCTTCCGATCACCCTTCCGACCCTTCCGAGCCCTTCTGAGCCCTTCCGGACCGGAACTACCTTTCCAAACTATTTACACATCCTCTCAAGTACCAAAGTCACCATAAAGACTATTTAACCACTCTAGAGCGAATATATATATGTATTACTATTCCAATATGTCCTAAAATGACCCTTATCCCTTCCTAACACCTTTCCGAGCATTCCGACCGGAACAACCCTCCCAGACACTTCCGGAACGCTCTGGAACCACCCTCCTACCCTATGCCCTATGACAAAACCCTATAACCTATGCTTCCATTCTATGTGCCCCTCCATTTTTATACATGAATCCCACGCCCCTAGTGCGCCATTCTTTGTCATAGAACCCCTATACCTGACACTGGTTCATGACCTGCACACTAACACGATAGAACCCTCTTTATACCCTGGGTAGAACCCTTGGACAATCTGTAGATACATTATTGTATATAATAACAAACATCTGTAGAGTATATAAATGCGAATAAACCCTACCAGAGAACTCCAAGTTGAGTTCTCTTGGTGGTTTCCCCCATCGCTGCAGTTCCAGCTTTGACGGGTGTATTTGTGACCGCCCCGTGTCGAGTTTGATTCATTCACACTTCCTATACTTTCCTATTGACCTTACAACCCCCTTTTACTTAGTTATCATCCTAGACCCTTCCGGAACTCCGGAACTCTGGAACCCTCTTTCCGACCACCGGAATCGCCCTCCGTGCTAGGTCCCGGCCCCTCTGCACTGCACCTGCGAGTATCGGGTCCTACAGCCCCTGAAGTAGTTGGGTGTATCAACTAGAGGAGTCTAGAACATCACATGACATATCATATGTCTTGTCCAGAGCATTCCATGTTCCAGAACAATCTACGTTCTGTTATGTTCTCAGACTTTCTAGAAGTCTTACAAATGGTCTAGAACCATTACCAATGATGCTGAGTCATTTTCATCACTTTATGAGTGATGGATGACAGATATTTCATATCTTTGATATTCTTATTTCACATATCTGTCATCATGACTCATTCTGCTTATTCATTTACTGCAGAATGACTTATATATTTGAAATGCTTACTGATAGCTTATGAATAGCTTTATCATCATTTCAAATATCTTCTATCTACCAATAGTATTGCTTCTGCTTACTATACAGTAGATATTCAATCTCAGATTGAACCTTAGATACATAGATATATAAGAGGCACACTCTTGTCCTCTTTTGGGACAAGCGGAATACATCTCTTTCTTCCCTTCCACCACCTGCCACTCCATCCCTGCCCTTGTGGTGTACTCATTACCTCTTACTTGAATCACCTATACTCCAACACCCAGTGAGTGTTCCCACTGAGGATACATCATTTATTCTTTGTGTCTATCTTCCTTGTGTCAACTCTGCACTGTTGGGTTTTGCACCCCGAAAAGCGTGTGATGACGAGAAGTACGGAGGGGTGAGAACTGTGTTTTCAAGTGAGAAGGAGAGTTCGTCGAGTTGGTTTTGCTCTTCAACAAAGTAGAGCTGTGCATCTGTGTCTGCATCAAAGGATGGTTCTGTGGGAGGTGACAAGTCGGACTCGACTGGTTTGGGTGTGGGTTCTTGGTGATGACAGAGGCCCCAATTGGAGTTCAAGGTGGGTCTGCGGGAAATGGTGGGTGACTAAGCAGAGGCTTGTTGCAGCGAGAGAAGCAAGGTCTTTTGTTACGACTGTTTGTGGGTAGTGATGAGTCATAGACCTCAATACCGATTCAGTGGCTATATGGCATGCAAGGGTTGCAACATCAGAATCAAGTGTAATGAGAAAGCACTCTTTGGCAGTGAGGCGAGACCATCAAGGAAAGGGGACAAGGTATATTCAGGTAAGTACGAGGTAGACCTTGCTTAGGTCTTTACAGTTTGAGTATCTACTGCTTATATAGTGAGAAGGGATGATATGGGAAAGGAAACATCTTCATAGGAAGATATGTGTCAGAGAGAAGTATCTATGGGAATAAAGGTGATAACTATGTGAAAGGAAGATGAGAGAATACAAGAAGAAAAAGAGGGTCCATAGTAACGAGTTGAATTGTAACAATAGTGTGTCCTCAAATGGGAAGATATGCCAGGGAATGGGAGGAGTGTGAGCCTAGGACCTACCAGGTCAATGTGAACCACAATTCCTGGAATATAGTCAGGACCAACAATGTGAGCTGTAGTCATGGGAAACCCCAAGAAGATAGGAAGAGACTACTGTCAAGCACCAACAGATGAGCCTGAAAATGGTGAAGTCTTCATGTGTTTTAGTACTTGTATCACTGCAGAGGATGGAAGTGTTATGGACCAGTCAGTCTATGAACCCAATGACCCACCAATCACTGGTACAAACTTCAATGCTCAACATAACATGCACCGTGCTCATGACCACCAAGCCCCATCTTTGGATCTGGTTCTAACAACAACAATGTGAACATGACAACTACAGCAACTATGTGTTAGGACTTCTACTAACAATTACCCACAAAGTGCAGGACCCTTGCTAGAGAGGAAAGAATATATTAAAGCTAAGGAAACTAACTGCTAACAAGTACCCTACTTATAGTGTTCTGTTATCTGGGCTATGTAACACAAGTAGACAATGAGGAGCAAAATGAGGAGTCCTCAAGGTATACATGTGTGATGGGTGAGGTGTACATGAGGAAGATAAGAAAGTTCTAACATTACCCCCCTTTTACAATTAAAGCTCCTGATTCAATAGAAAAGAAAAAGAAATTTGGAAGGAGGGGATTTGAAGGAAGAGGATAGAAGTCGGGAAAATTGTTTGCAGAATTGGATGAAATCAGAGGTGAAGAAGAGTGGAGACAGTGTAGGGAGAGGTTTCTTTAGACAAATGGGACAAGAACAAGGAGAGGAGAGCTATCAAATAGAGAAGACAGGGATCTTGATCACCAAGCAAGGGGCATTGGAGTAGAGTGAGTGGAAGTTGTGGATGGCTTTGGTGGCATTGGTTAATTGGGCAACTTTTATCCATTCATTGTCCTTGCAAGGGAATTCTTTTCATTTGACAAGATATTCAATGGTGTTGCATGTTTTTTGAAAATCAAGAATTTGCTCAATCTCATGTTCTGTTTGTTCATCAACAATCTCAGGTGAAGGAGAAATTGGCAATTTCTGGATTTTGAATGTTCCTTTATGGTAGGGGTGAAGGAGACATTCATGGAATACTGGGTGGATATTCCTTCATGTTTTGTCCAATTTTAGTCAGTATAAAGCAAGACCTTCCTTTTTGATAACTTCAAAAGGTCCATATTGTTTGTTATTAAGTTTTTTGGATGGTCTTTCCATTTGGATGTTGGTTGATTCTAGTAGAACCAAGTCTTCTGTTTTGTATTTGGTGGGAGGCCTAACTTTCCAATTATGAAAATGCTTTATATCATATGTGGCCATTTTCAAAGCCACCTTTGTGATCTCCTGAGATGTTTTCATCTCCTCTACAAACTCCATTGCTGCTGGATTCCTAATTGTTGATTTCTGATAGTATCCTGATCAAGATTGTTGCCCATAATTTAACATAAATGGTGAAAACCCTGTTGCCAATGAGGTGGATTGGTTGTGTGAAAATTCAGCAATGGGGAGCCATTCTGTCCAATCTGTCTGTTGGTAGTTTATATAAATGTGTAGGTATTATTCTATCCAAGTATTGATGCATTCTGTTTGACCATTGGTTTCTGGGTGATATGCTGTAGATGGATTTCCTTCTATTTGAAGGAGGGCATAGAGTTCCTTCATAAATGATAAGACAAATTAAGGATCTTGATCGGATATGACTTTTTTAGGGATTCCATGTAGTTTGAAGGTCTCATTTTTGAATATGGAGGCTACATGGGTGGAAGAGATATTCATGGAGATGGGGAATAGTCTTGTCATCTTGGAGAATCTGTCCACAATGATCAAGATCCCATCTTTTCCTTTTGACTCTGGTAGTGGCCCAATGAGATCAAGGGATATAATCTCCCAGGAAGCTTCAGGAACTTCATTCAGTTTTAAAGAAGTTTTCTTTCCTGTTCAGTCCACTTTTACTCACTGGCACTTGTTGCACCCTTTTACATACTATATAATATTCTTTTTAAAAGTTGGCCAGTAATATTGGGTTTTGATGAGATCATGTGTTCTTCTGATCCCTGGATGGCCTGCAATCAGATGATTGTGGTAGTCATTTAGGATGCACTCTTGTAGTTGTGGGTTGGGTGGTATGTATTGAAGGTGTTTCCACCTGATTATGTCATCCTTTTGATGCCATAGTGAGTTTTCTTGTTCTAATCCTTTTGAGACTATCGCTTCAATGTTTTTTTGTGAAAATTGAATTTGTTTGTTGATATCTACAAGGGATTAAACATGATATGTTGTTTGTAGAAGGAGGGTTTGTTGTTTGTTGTCAGACTCTACCCCCTTTTCAAAGTCTGGCCTCCTGGACAGAGGATTTGAAGTGACTCTGCAACTGATGAAGATCACAAGCCACTTTCTGAGTAGAGACAAGGGAGGATGAAAGATGAATCTGCCCTTGGTTGAAGAGGAAAGACCAAGAGGACAAACTGAAGTCCTCTGGTGATGTATTGACAGCTTAAATACTATACAAGAAGTATATAACAAGTGACAATGGTCCATGCATTGATGAATAGCCAAGTGTCATGTGAGTGATCACAAGATGCTGAGTAAAGTGTCAACAGTGAGAATGAACAGTTCAGAATAAGATGACATGAGAACAAAGGAGAAAGATGACTGGTATGAGAGAAGTAAGTAAAGATAGATTGACAGAAATGAAGATAGGAGTGTATGGCAACCTGGGTTTAGCTGAGTCATGAGGCACATGCAGGTGTTAGTCTATGCATAGTAAGCGAAGAGGCCTAGCTTTCTCTTTCATTTACTCTTCACTCTCTAGTTTAGCCTCCTCTGCCTGTAGCAGTAGTCATCATTTTATTCATTTGCATTGCACCTTCATTTACAGACAGCTCTTCCTTCTCATGTGCATTACCAATAATTCACATGATGCTATCCTTCCAGACTACTCTGCAGTATGCTATGCTCCTGCCCACCAATGCATCATTCAGGCTCTTGACCTCTCAGAAGAAGAGGCAGCTGGTCATCTCCACATCTTGTGGCAAGTTCAGAATGACTTGGATAGACAAGAATAGGACATCCAACAGGAACAGGATATAGAACAGCAATGTGCTGATCTGGAATGCCAGCAAAATGAAGCTGCTGCAGCAGAACAAGCACAAGCCCTTGAGCATGAGGAGACTCAAAAGAAGGAGGGAAAAAAGTACTGCACCAAGTTTCTCCCTTTTGCAAATATCCCTCCTTCATCAACCATTCCTATAACCCCCTCTCCCATTGCTCTGCATAAACTGCACAAAGGTGATCACATACCTCTCTACTTCTTTACCAATAAGGGCCTAGAGGATGCCCAAGCTATGTCTCATTCCTTTGATGATGATGCTATGGCTTTCATTTCTGATGAGCAGGGTATCCAGACATTGGTTTCTCTTAATGCTGTAAAGACCAAACAAGTGATCATCCAGGACCAAGACCTAACATGGGCACAGCTAGATGAGGCCACACATCAAATGCTACTAGCAATGACAGAGGCAGGATGGCCTCAGGAGCACATCCAAGCCATGCTAGGTTTCTGGACCAATCTTGCCACCCATGAATGGCAACATGATTCAGATGACACAGCCCATCAAGCCCTCATAGTCTACCAAGCCAATTATTGACATTGCTGGCATGACACTCTCAGCACTAGATCCTCTTTCAACTTGAAGCACATTGATCAAGAGGCTCTTGTTCACATCAAAGCAAAGATCATAGATCAACAACAGCAAGCCATTGAAGCAACCCTACAACCACTTAAGGCTATAGGCCACTCACTGAGGATTGTCGTAAAGAAAGAGAAAAGGGAGATCGGTGTTCTCTGAGTCCATTGGTTGTAGAGGGAAAACCAAAGAGGACGAACTGAGGTCCTCTTGGCCGGCTCTTGGGCCTTTATATACTACTATCTGTTTGTACATGTTTGGTCACTAATAATACTATATAAGTCCATGCCCTTAGCCCTAGAGATAAGGCTGAGTCAGGTGGAGTCTGTGTGAATCAGAAAGAAGTAACGGGGATCAAGAATGCTGTACCACAGCCTTAAGAAGAGCGGAAGTGAAAGAGGCTGTGAGCGGTAATGAAAGATAAGAGAAATGAGGCATGGTAATTAAAAAGGTGAGGCCGTCATGCGTCTAGCGTGCGGTCTGGAATGTAAAGTCTAGAATAGAAGAAGCGGAAATGAAAAGAATGAGTCAAGGTGGAAATAGAAAGGAAATACGTGTCGTGAGTCTAGACCATAGTCTCGTGATGCGTTAGTCAGCGCTTGTTGGCTTTCGTATCATAGAGGTTAGATGTTGTCGTAGAAAGTTGGGAAAAATGATAGAAATATCTGGAAAAATAGGGCGTGAATATGGGTTTCGTAACAGCCATTGACAAGAGGACCAAAGAGGCAAGTTCACCAATTGTTTCAGACACACATTTCTCATTCTTTTCAACATTCTCATCCTCTATAATCTTATCTGTTTCAATCACCTTCCACCTTATGGGCTTCATGCTCCTTGTACACATATTGACACTGGCCAGGGTTCACTCATGGTACTTACACATACACTGTCAACACACCTGTACCCATACTGTCAATGCAAACCCTTTTGCATGTCCTGATGACCCTTTCCTGTGTGTCTCTGGCCTCCACTATGGTCTACTGCATTGACAGGCAGCAGACAAACTCTGGTCAATGGTCACTACATACCACTCAGGACAATCATCCTTGCATCTGTCCACCTCTCAGAAATCTACCTTCACACCAAAACCACCAAATCAGCTCAAGAAAACAGCCTCACCATCACCTGATCATCTAGGCACCAGCCAACCACATCACAAGCATTTATGTTCCTTTCATGCAGCTGACTCAGCTAGCCCACAATCCAAATCACTTTTACCCTGCACTGTATGCCTCAGCATTGAACCCCACTCCTGTCCCATCATCAAGTGCAACAGAGATTGTATTTGGGATGGAAAACATGAAACCTTCACAAAGCATGTCAATTGGTCTCTCATTGTTAAAGCAACAAACCAGAAGCTATGCACCAAGTGGCAGCACAAAGGAGGTTGCACTGATTCCCACCCCTATTCCCATTTCTGCTTGGGATGTAGATTAGCCATCCATTGTGCTCACCAGTGCCCTTGAGTCCAGAAGCATCCAAGCACAAACTCCATATAAACCAGATGCTTGGCAGCATTTGATTACTCTAGCTAATCTCTCAGCCCACTTTGCAGATATCAACGATCTACATTATGGTTTTATTGTAGATTTTCCCCCTATTTCCCATATCCAAGCTCCTGATAATTCGTCATCTGTCATCACCTTCCATAATCATTTGCAAGACATTGTACATAAAGAAATAGAAAAAGATAGATACCTGGGACTGTATTCTATCTCCGAAATACAACAGTTGTTAGGCCCATTTCAATCACCCACACTATCTATAATTCCTAAACCAGGCTGCCTTAATAAGTTTAGATTGGTCCAAAATTTCTCATTTCTGCTCCATTAGAACTCTTTATATTCTTCCCCCTTCACTAACTCATTTATAAATCCTCACAACTTCCCTGCTACATGGGGCAAGTTTTCAATCATCTATCTTGTAGCCTCACATCTCCCCCCAGGCTCCAAAGTGGCCACTCATAATGTAGCAGAAGCCTATTGCACTGTGCCTCTCCACCCATCGCAATGGCCAGCAGCAGTTGTATGCATATCCTCCACCCATGGCTGTATTGACACATGTGTAGCCTTTGGAGTGACCCCCTCAGCTGGCATTTACAGCCACCTCACTGATGCAGCCACAGAGATCTTCCATTTTTGTGGAATGGGCCCATTGGACAAATGGGTGGATGATCATATTTTCTTTTGTGTATGTATGCAATATGTTGCCTCATACAACCTTAACTGCTCCACCTGGCACAATGAGATCATGGCATCTGGGGCTTGTAGAGTCCAAGACAGCCAGATTTGGTTCCAAGGAAAAACCTGCCAGGACGATACAGTTGAGGAATTCAATAAGGACTGCATGCACCCACTTCATGACCTATCAGACACCTCATCATGTTCAGCCCATGATGCTCTTTTCACCTATAACATGAGCAACATTGACACTCTTTCTGAGATACTAGGAATATCCTGGGAGCATTCAAAAGATCAACAATTTGCAGATTCCATGACATACAGTGAGGTGCAAAACTATTGCAATGTCTAACCTCAAACCAGGGCATAAAGTGCCCTGCAACAACCTGTGGGAATGTTGCTTAGCTTTGGTGGGGATAAATATAGTACAAACTCTTGGCTACAACATTGTCTCCAGGGTCATGTGATTTGGTTTGCACACTCCCAAGATACATCCATTTCAAAACAGCAATACCATTGCAATAGTTTTGCACCTTATGATATCATGGGTATATTAATACTTGGTATACCTTCCCTTTGCCTTGATTATTGCCTGGATCCTTCTAGGCATACTTTCTATCAACTTCTGACACTCCTCAGCTGGTATTCCCTCCCAAACAACCTGAACTCTCTCCCACAGTTCATGAATCCCCTTAGGAGAGGATTCATAATCTGCTAGCCTCCTTTTAAGATAACCCCAGAGATGCTCAATGGGGTTTAGGTCAGGAAACTGTGCAGGCCATACCATGGTATAGAAATCCTGCTCCTAGAGCCAATCCTTCATCTTATTACATGTATGCTTGAGGTCATTGTCCTGCTAAAAGATGGTATTAGGAGGATGAAGACCATAAAACTGCAAAGAATTTAGCAGTTCATCCTTCAAAATCTGAAGGTAAAGGTCTCCATCCATTCTACCATCAATCTTGATAGCATAGCCAACTCCCTGCCAAGTCATACACCCCCACATCATCAGAGAACCACCTCCAACTTGACTGTACCTTTCACCAGCCTATCACTAAGTCTTTCCCTTGCCTTTTTCCACATCCACTTGCACCCATCTGACTCTAGGTGATTGATTTTGGTCTCATCTGACCATACTACCCTTCTACCCTTTTTCAGTCCTCCAGAGTTCAGTCCTTATAAGCATATGCAAAGTGTTATGCAAAGCATTCTCTTGAGGGTTGACTAGAGACTGACCTACTGGCAGAACACTCATGAAGAGGTACAACTCAGCCAGAGGGAGGATCTGTACATTTGAAGAACAGTCAATGGGACTGTACACCTTTGGAAAAGCAGAGAAGAGACTCAGGGATACTCAGAGGCAAGGGTGACTCAAGAACAATGCTATATTGTGCAGATCAAGAATAGAGAGCTATAGTAAATGGCAGCGGATATATATATACTAGAGGACGTGTAAGCATAGAACTAGATAGAATGAGATGGAAGGGGAGGGACTAAGCAACAATGACAGATGTTGCTGCAGAGGAGCTGTTCATGAAAGATTCAAGAAGAATAGACAAAAGGAGGCATTACACAGCAATAATAGAAATGTAAGGAAAACCCATGATGATGAGAAGGTGTGAATAGTTGTAGGCTAAAACAAGCATTCCGAGGATGCAATGATAAACAGGTTTCAAGGAAGAGATAACAAAGATGGATGAAGAGAGAAAGAAAACCATAACAAGGTGTACACAAGGAAGATAAGAAAGTTCTTTTCAGGATGCAAAACCTGATGGTGCAGAGGTGACACAGGAAGATAGATACAAAAGATAAAGATGTATCCTCAGTGGGAACACTCACTGGATGTTGAAATATAGATGATTCAAGTAAGAGGTAATGAGTACACCACAAGGGCAGGGATGGAATGGCAGGTGGTGGAAGAAAAGAAAAAGATGTATTCCACTTGTCCCAAAAGAGGACAAGAGTATGCCTCTTATATACCTATGTACATAAGGTTCAATCTGAGATTGAATATCTACTGTATAGTAAGCAGAAGTGATACTATTGATAGATAAAAGATATTTGAAATGATGATAAAGCTATTCATAAGCTATCAGTAAGCATTTCAAATATATGAGTCATTCCACAGTATATGAATAAGCAGAATGAGTCATAATGACAGATATATGAAATAAAAATATCAAAGATATGAAATATCTGTCATCCATTAATCATGACATGATGTAAGTGACTCAATGTATTGATAATGCTTATAAACCATTTGTAAGGCTTCTAGAATGTCATAGAACATGATAGAATGTAAAATGTTCTAGAACATGGAATGTTCTGGACAAGACATGTGATATGTCATGTGATGTTCTAGACTCCTCTAGTCACATGTCATTGATTAGTCAGCAGACACTTTTGTTAGACTAGGATAAGAAAGTCTTAGAGAGGTGTAGTACAAAGTCTACATTCTCAACAGTTCTAACACTACAACCATGACTTGGATTGTGACAACAATGCAGATGCAACATATACAACATGGTGACCTCACTCAGAACGTCGTCACAACCACCCACACCTCATCAATCTGACACCAACAGCTTGCTGGTGGCAGGTGACAATGACGACCTTGGACCACAGCGCCAATGTGAACACATCATATATGATGTTTCCACCAAGTTTGTCTCACTTGGACCTTCGCCTGCAGCCTTGCACACACACCTCATCCCCACCCATTTTCTGTGATTGCGATGAAGGTGTCTCAGTCTCGCCTTTCTCTCACTTGTTCCTTCACTCTGCCATAGGGACAATGTGATGATTGCGTTACATTGACTCACTCTCACCCTCAACCTCATCCACCTCCTCTGGTTTGCCCTGTAAAAATTCTAATGTCAATCAACTGTGTTACACTAACGCGCCACAATTTTGACCTAAGCCCTACAATTCGTCTAGTCAAGGCCCGAAATTCTCCCCTAAGCCCAACCAGTACAATAACGAAAATCTACTAATATATATATTACCCTCCAGGTATGTGCTACAATGATCTTGCCTGTCGTGGATTGGCCATGTACATGTCTATTGCTCAATTGTAAACAAGGTTTCTGCGGAGTCATTGGGTGTATGCCATCTAGTCAATGAAATGAATATTCACCGGACGGACTGTGTGAGACACTGAGACGGTCGTTGACGCTTGACGCAAGAGATGTGACAATGACATACATGCCTAATTCTTCTGCAAATTCATTGGCAAAATGTGACCCGCTGCAAGAAATTGCTCAGTCCTGTTGAATACGGTCGTACGTCACCTCGCTCTCTACACGTGGCCCGTCACCGATTATTCCACAGCCGTTCTTTTGGGCGTTCATGACGCTCTAGGTGATGATGCATTCGTTGCGTATATCCGCGGGTCATGTAAGCCGGCTGTTTTTTCTTTGCTCGTCGCATTTACAGATGCACCACAGAACGACGTGCAGCCACCGGTCTTGCTCCCTTCCACACCTGCCATCTCCGTTGCCGTCGCTCATCATCAGCTCGCTACGTTATCTGCGTATGGGGAACATGTTCATGGACGACATGGCGGCCATCGTGTTTGGTATCGGTGTGATTGTCATGATCACGTCTTGCTTTGTCGATTAGATTGTTTTTTTTTATTTACGCCTAGGCAAAATGACAGCAGCGGTGCACATGACCTGTCTATTTCGGGGAGGGAGAGTTAACGGGCGCAACTACCGTCTTTACCTCCATCCTTCCGTCCGCTAATCACTTGAATGTCGAGTTTGCAGCCCCTCGTCCCCGTGAAATGTTTAATGTCTACATTGAATAAACAGCCCCCTCTTCACAAGATTTTTCCTGCAATCCAAGGTGATATATTTCCGGCTTCGAGTGGTTGTTTAATCTTGTTAAACCCAAAAGGCATTTGATCGGTCCCGGACTTCCGGCAAATGGACATCCTACCTCAAAGAACCAAATTTGGTATAATGTCGTTCACTCGAGCCTTGGCAAGATTTAAGATTCTTCGGTCGGCCTCTGCTGTAATTCGTATGTAT
>JBBPUN010000399.1:0-13757 GCA_038094715.1 Heimioporus punctisporus | reverse complement strand
TTGTAGCCAAGGGTTTGTACCTTATTTGTCCCCACCAAAGCTAAGCGAAATTCCCACAGGTTGTTGCAGGGCACTTCACACCCTGGTTTGGGATTAGACATTGCAATAGTTTTGCACCTCACTGTATTTGTATTTCTTTGTTGCATCTGCTGGTTTCTGAGGTTTTCTGGGTAATGTTGGTGGATGTGTCCAGAAGCAGGATGACAGCAGATGAGACATCTGAACTCAACACAATTTACTTGGATATGGCCTAGATGATGGTAAGAGAAGCATGTTTGGCCATATCATGGATGAGAAGGAGAGAGGAGGTTCCTAGGGAAGTTTTGAGCAGCTTGTTCATCAGCAGCTATCAAGACCTGTTCCTCAGCTAAGTTGATGGGGGACAATGAGGCAGAGAGGGTGGTGGTTGGAGGGTTGATGGTATTCAGATAGAAGGGCTCGAGCTATTGAATGTAGTGGTCTAGGTCATGGAAGAAAGAAAGGGCATCTAGCTGGTGCATACCCTGAAGTAAATTTTGATGGAGAACTTGGTAGGTTTCCTTGGTGATTCATTGATGAGGGTGTGTCTGGGTGGTAGCAGGATTATTGAAGATAGCAGCTAGGTGTTCCAGATACTGAATGAAGTGACTCTGCAACCAATGAAGATCACAAGCCACTATCTGAGTAGAGACAAGGAGAGAAGAAGAATGAATCTGCCCTTGGTTGAAGAGGGAAGACCAAGAAGACAAACTGAAGTCCTCTGGTGATGTATTGACATCTTAAATACTATACAAGAAGTACATAACAAGTAACAATGGTCTGTGCATCAATGCATAGCTAATCATCATGTGAGTGATCACAAGACATGGAGTAAAATGTCAACAGTGAGAACAAACAGTTAAGAATAAAGCGATGTAAGAATGAAGGGGAATGATGATTGGTATGAGAGAAGTAAGTAAAGATAGATTGACAGAAATAAAGATAGGAGTATACTGAGATCTTGGTAAAGATCTAATAGGATATGATCTGATCTTATCAGTGTAAACACCTATTGAAAGTAAGGGTGAAGGCAAAGTAAATCAAAGGAATCATGATGTTTGGGAAGTAATAGGTTAAGAGAGATAAAGAAATGTAATAAAGTGTGTCATGCACAAGTAGGATTTGTAAGGATTGCAACATTACCCCCTGCTAAAAATTGACTTCCAGGTGATTGAATGGTAGACATGTTTCATCATGGTCTATGCCATTGGATGGTTGAAAGTAAAATAAGTCATAGAATGCAGGTTCCATTAGGTTGATGCATCGTGGTGCAGAAGGGTGAGGCATATGAAAGTCTTTTATAGCATCTGCAGTGTTTCTCAGATGAGATAAGGGTTCCCAAGTTCTATCTGTATCTGTGAAACCAGACCAGTGAATGAGGTATTCTAAGTGTCCTTTGTGTAATCTGGAATCAATAATAGATTCAACTTTATATTCAGAATAGCCATCTTCTGAGACATCAACAGGTCCAGGTTGATCAAGTGGTTGACCATCTAGTCAGCTGTTGTATGGTTTAATACATGAAACATTGATCGTAGGATGAATGCACATAGAATTAGATAGATGGAGGGTAACTGTGTTTTGACCAGGTAACACTGTAATGCAATGAGGACCAAGCCATTGCTCTGTTAGTTTGCAAGAAGCACAAGTTAACTTTAGATTTTCTGTGCTAAGCCAGACCATATCTCCAATTTTGTACATAGGTGCCTTAGATCTATGTTGATCTGTATTTGACTTAATCTGATCAGCTGCTTTTGTGAGATGTGATGAGACTTTTTTGAAAGTTTAGGAGAAGTCATTAAGAAAAGAGGTGGCAGCTGGCGATTTATCCATAGATCTGGGTTCAATACCCATGCATGGTTGATAGGAATGTGTGATAGCAAAAGGGGAGTGATTGGTAGCAGATTGTGTTTGGGAGTTGTAAGTGAATTAAGTAAGGGGTAGCCAATCAGCCCATGATTCTTGTTTATTGTTAATGTAGAGACATAGATATTACTGTAGATCATGATTGATTCATTCAGTCTGACCATCTGTCTGTGGATGGAATGCCATAGATAGATTGGGGCTAATTCCTAACCATTTTATAACTTCTTTCATAACATGTGAAGCGAATTGAGGTCCTTGGTCTGAGATAAGCATTTTTGGTAATCCATAATGTTTCCATACATGATCCAAATATAAGAATGCAGTATTAAGTGCTGTGACAGTTTTAACTGTGGATATGCATGCAACTTCTTTGGAAAAGTGATCAATGACGACTAGAATAGAGTCATAGCCTCGTGAAATAGGGAGATCAGTGATAAAGTCAGCTGATATGTCTTCCCAAGGTTTTGTAGGTACAGGGAGTGGCATTGTCAATCCTGGTGTGGAGTGGTTACATGGTTTCATTTGTTGACATTGATCACATCTTTGGATGTAATTATTAATGAAAGATTTCATTTTTGGTCAAAAGTTGTTATGAAACCCATAATCACGCTCTATTTTTCCTAATATTTCTATCATTTTTCCCAACTCTCTACGACAACATCTAACCTCCATGAGACAAAAGCCAATAAGTGCTAACAAACGCATCATGTGACCACAGTCTAGACCCGCTACACATGTTCCCTTTTATTTCCACTATTGACTTATCTGTTTCATTTCTGATTCTTCTATTCTAGACCACATGCTAGACAACGCATGATGGCCTCACCTTTTAATCACTGCACCTCGTTTCTTTTATTTTTCACTTCCGCTCTTCTATAAGGCTGTAGTACAGCATTTTTGATTCCCATTGCTTCTCTCTGACTCACAGACTCTGCCTGACTCAGCCTTATCTCTAGGGCTAAGGGCATGGACTTATGTAGTAATATTAAGTACCAAACATGTATAAACATACGAGTAGTATATAAAGGCCCAAGAGCCAGCCAAGAGGACCTCAGTTCATCCTCTTTGGTTTTCCTCTACAACCAATGGACTTAGTAGAACATCGATTCTTTCTCTTCCACATCAATCCTAGAGTGAGTGGCCTATAGCCTTAAGTGGTTGTAGGGTTGCTTCAAAAGTAGTCTTTAGCAATTCTTTTGTAAGTTTTAGTAATCCCAGGGTGTTCTGCAACTGGGGCATCATGGTAGGCTTTTAAAATAGCCATTTGCAATATAAGGGACAATAGTGAAATGAAGATCTGTCCTTCATTTGTATGATAGGTCTCATTTTGCTTATGGAGATTCTTATATTTCAAAAGGGATTCCTATAATCATAGATATTCTGCCTTGACGAGGGATGTCAAGATATCTCCTTCATCTTATATTTGAATGTGGGTCTTCTGAATTCATTCTGGAGGGATGAGGAGAACTCCTTTGTTATCATCTTCCATTCCTACAGTATGATCACTTCGTTGAGATAAAGCATCTGCTTTTTCCATGGTGGTGCCTGGTTTATGAGTCCATTTAAAATTGAAATGTGAGAGGTATTAAGCCCATCTAGCTTGTCTATGGTTGAGATCTTGTCTCTTTATGAACCATTGTAAGTTTGCATGATCATTTCATATTTCAAACTCAAAGTGTGCACCTTCAAGATAATGCCTCCATTGTTCTAGAGTGTTGATGACACTGAGCATTTCTTTATCAGCAATAGGGTAGTTTCATTGTTTAGGTGTTATAGAAGCAGAAGAGTAGGTGACAGGATGCCACTTTCCTTTTTCAACTTCCATAGATAGTACTGCACCTGTTGCATAATCTGAGGTGTTAGTTTCTAATCTAAATTGTTTATCTATATCTGGAAATACAAGGATAGGAGCTGATGTAAATTGTTGCTTGAGAATTGTGAAAGCTAGCTCTCTATCTTCGTTCCATGTGAAAGGGGTGTCTTTTTTTGTGAGATCTGTAAGTGAACATGCTATATTGGAGTATCCTTCTATAAATCTCCTATAGAAGTTGGCAAGTCCAAGGAAACTGTGGACTTCCTTGACATTTGTGGGTGTAGGCCATTCTAAGATGGCTCTGACTTTCTCTGGATTCATTTTTATGCCTTGATCCAATACAATCATTCCTAGGAATTCAACTTCCTTGGCATGGAATGTACATTTCTCAGGCTTTGTGAATAGATCATTTTCTCATAGGCATTTAAAGACTTTTTTGACTTTTTTGATATGTTTCTTTGGATTGTTGGTTTTAGTAAAGATCATTAGATTGTCAATATATATTGGATTTTGGGCAAGCACACCAAATCCTGAAACGTATGAATTCCTTGTTCTACTTTGTTATATGATATGTCTTATATGGATATTATTCAATGCCCTTGTTTTGACCTGCACTCATGCACAGACACTGAGTGCACCATTGTTTCTACAATGCTTTGTTCTAGGGCACTATTACCCCCAACCTCATATTTAAGACATTTAGTTTTCTTCATTGCACCTCAGTCTGTTGTTGTCTGAACACGACTGAGGTGAATATTTTAGTCTCCATTCATATTACCTATCAAACTTACATACTGTAGTCTCTTTGTTTGTCTGATAGGTGAATAGAGTCCATTGTTGTCCGAATGTGACTGAGTCTTTTTGTTTGTCTGATAGTTGTATATTGTAGCCTTACAAAAATATAGACCACTAATACATCCTCCATGTCATTGAAGATGTTGTTCATTATTGTTTGTGTTGAGAATGTAGACTTCATACTACATTTCTCTAAGACTTTCTTGTCCTAGTCTTACCAAAAGTGTCTGCTGACTAATCAGTGACACATGACTAGAGGAGTCTAGAACATCACATGACATATCACATGTCTTGTCCAGAACATTCCATGTTCTAGAATGATCTACATTCTATCATGTTCTATGACATTCTAGAAGTCTTACAAATGGTTTATAACCATTACCAATATGCTGAGTCATTTACATCATGTCATGATTGATGGATGACAGATATTTCATATCTTCAATATTCTTATTTCATATATCTGTCATCATGACTCATTCTGCTTATTCATTTACTGCAGAATGACTCACATATTTGAAATGCTTACTGATAGCTTATGAATAGCTTTATCATCATTTCAAATACTCTTTGATCTATTAATAGTATCACTTCTGCTTACTATACAGTAGATATTCAATCTCAGATTGAACCTTATGTACATAGATATATAAGAGGCACACTCTTGTCCTCTTTTGAGACAAGTGGAATACATCTCTTTCTTTCCTTTCACCACCTGCCACTCCATCCCTGCCCTTGTGGTGTACTCATTACCTCTTACTTGAATCACCTATACTCTGACACCCAGTGAGTGTTCCCACTGAGGATACATCTTTATCTTTCATATCTATCTTCCTGTGTCACCTCTGCACCATCAGGTTTTGCACCCCAAAAGTTTGGAAGGTGGCAGGTGAGTTGCAGAGTCCAAAGAACATAACTAAGGGTTCAAAGGATTCTTTGTGACAGATTCCATTCATCTCCTTCCTTAATGCATACATTATTGTATCCCCATCTGAGATCCATTTTTGTGAACATTTTTGCTCCTTTTAGTTTATCAACTAGTTGGGATATCAGAGGGAGTGGGTAGTTATTCTTAATCATATGCTCATTTAGATGGTGGTAATCTTGGACCATTCGTTTTCTTCCATCTTTCTTTGGTACAAAGAATACTGGTAACATCTGTGGGGATTTAGATGGATGAATGTAGCCTTTTCATAATTGATCCTCAATAAAATCGGTAACCTCCTTCTGTTTGTTTGGCAATAGGGGTATCAGGTAACCCTTTTTGGGTTTAAAGGTATCTTTAAGCTCAATGGTGTGATCCCATGGCTTTTGTAGTGGCATGTGTTTAGATTCTTTCTGTGAGAATACATCAAGATATTCATGGAATTGGGATGGAACTAATTCAGCAGGTCCTTTTCCTGCGTCAAGCTTCTTTGCAAGAGCTTCATCTACTTTTTGTTCTGTATGTAGATGTAGGTATGATCATATAGAGTCTGCTTCTTCTGTATCACTTTGTTTAGCATATCTGCCTTTATCTTGTAGATGGAAACACAAAGGAGGACATCTAGTCATATGGATTTCTCTGGTTTGCCAGTTGATTTTGGGGTTGTGACACTTTAGCCAAGAGTACCCTAGGATAATCTGATTTTTCCCTAGGTCTGTGACTTCTGCATCAACACATTCCTTGTGCCCTTGGTATTCTATAATTAGGTTGGCAGCATGTGTGATTTGTCTGGCAGAATTTTCTGATCTGTCAATGTTATAAACAGTTAAGGGGTAGGGTAGAATTTGTAATGGTATCTGGTTCTGAGAAGCCCATGTTTTGTCAATGAAGATACAATTGGCTCCTGAGTCAAGAAGTGTCTTGGTGTGGATGTTCAGCTTGGTGGCTGTAGAGGCAGACACAACAACAGAGAGTTGTATTTCTTGTTTTGGGTTAATTGTATGTATGGCTTTCCCAGTGGATCCAAATCCATTGTCTCCTCTGTGGGTAGTGTCTAGATTGGACGTTTCTTCAATTGTAGGTGTGGAATTTCATTCTAATATTAGTTGTGCAATGTGATCTCTTTTAGAAACATGGAAAGCATCTTGTGAGAAGTTCATTAACAAGACTTTCACATTTTCTCTATAATCAGCATTGATGACTCCTGCTCCAACATGTACATATAGCATTGATGAGCCCCTGGGTGGTTCTTGGTGATGTGATCAGGTCTTTTACATATGTAAATAGCAACCCTAAGAACATGGTGTGGGGTGAGATGATGTAACCAAGATGTCCATGTGGTCATCTTTGGTGCAATGATCTGATTGTGCAAATATGAATGGTATAGCTTCTTGAGCATTACCAATCTCTTGGATCTTCTTAGCTAATTCTAGATGATTCTTCCAGATTGTGTCATTGG
The DNA here is from genome assembly GCA_038094715.1 of Heimioporus punctisporus. NCBI lineage: Eukaryota > Fungi > Basidiomycota > Agaricomycetes > Boletales > Boletaceae > Heimioporus > Heimioporus punctisporus. The sequence goes on along the minus strand of JBBPUN010000399.1, from coordinate 6,881 downwards.
TCCAATCTGGGTGTTGAAGCAACCCTACAACCACTTAAGGCTATAGGCCACTCACTTTAGGATTGTCATAGATGTAGAGAAGAAAATGAGATTGGTGTTCTGCTGAGTCCATTGGTTGTAGAGGGAAAACCAAAGAGGACAAACTGAGGTCCTCTTGGCCAGCTCTTGGGCCTTTATATACTACTTGTATGTTTGTACATGTTTGATACTTAATATTACTATATAAGTCCATGCCCTTAGCCCTAGAGATAAGGCTGAGTCAGGTGAAGTCTGTATGAGTCAGAAAGAGACAATGGGGATCAAGAATGCTGTACCATAGCCTTAAGAAGAGCAGTAGTGAAAGAGGCTGTGGGCAGTAATGAAAGATAAAAGAAATGAGGTGTGATAATTAAAAAGGTAAGGCCACATGCATCTAGCATGTGGTGATGAAGAATAGAAGAAGTGGAAATGAAAAGGAATGAGTCAAAGTGGAAATAAGGAGAGGAACATGTGTTGCGAGTCTAGATTGTTTCACATGATGCATTAGTCAGCACTTGTTGGCTTTCATATTGCAAAGGTTAGATGTTGTTGTAGAAAGTTGGGAAAAATGGTAGAAATATCTGGAAAAATAGGGCATGAATATGGATTTCATAACACTACCCCCTCTCTAAAGGTCAACTTCCAGGTGACTAAAGGGTTGTTGAGATGGTGGGCATGTAGATTGTGTAATGAACCCTCATTTTTCCCTTATTTTTCCTCATTTTATTTCACCTTCTTTTACTCATTTTCAGACTCTGTCGTGAAACTCACAACTTGATGGTCACGTGACACATCACATGACACATCACATGACAAGTCTAGACCATTAACACATTGGTCACCATACACAGCCTTCTACTTCCGCTCTTCATTTCCATGCTGTGTATGGCTATGCAGAGGCTGGACACCTCATGCACTTAATTTCCACTTCTTCCATTCTTGCTTATTTATTCATCCAGCACTGCAATGCGCAGCCCAGTTCTATCGTCCTTTGACATAAATGCCTCATGACTCTAGATGAGTCACGGCACAGTATTGCACTGCTTCCTTCATTTCCACTGCTGCGCAGCAAGGCTATACCACAGCCTCCTGCTTCCGATGACTCCTCACGACTCATCATGATTTGTCATACACAGCTAATTATCATACTTGTATTATAATATGTACAAACTGCGCCACATATGTACAAACAGTAGAATAGTATATAAACCCCAGAGATGGGCCAGGGAGCAACAGTTTGTCCTCCTTTGGTTTTTCCCCTCCAAGGCAGACTCCTCTCTAAGCTCGGTAGCTCCTTCTCAGTACAGTACCAAGCCTAGTGAGTATTGAGCATCCGATACATCACTACCCTTCTGACTTCTCCCCCACTCGAGACCTTCTCAGTATTCTCGGGTGCAGGTCAGTTGTCGTCTTCCCCTAGACCTCCTGCGAATAGCTCTCAAGGGCACATGCCTTGGCGGTCATTGCATCAGATTATTCCATTGGGATATGGAAGAATAGATCATAGAATTGTGATTCAGCCAGCTGAATTCATTGTGGGGCTACCAGATGGGAATGGTGGAAGTCTGATATTGCATCCTTGGCATGTGATAGATTGGATAATGGTTCCCATGTTCTTTTGATATTGTCATAACCTGTCCAGTGGACTAGGTATTGCAGCTTTCCATTGTGTAAGCATGAATCAACGATGAAATCAACTTCATATTCATTTTTGCAATATTCCATTACTGTGATTGGTCCCAGATGAATGATAGGTTGTCCTTCAAGACATCCTTTGTATGGTTTAATATGTGAGACATTAATAATGGGATGGATTCGCATTGATCATGGTAATCGCAGTTCAACTGCATTAGTGCCAATTATTTTCGTGATAGAATATAGTCCAAGCCATCTTTCTGTTAGCTTCTTTGAAGCATGTGGGAGTTTAAGATTTTCTGTGGAGAGCCAAACTTGGTCTCCAATAGTATACTGAGGTGCTTTGGATCAGTGTTTATCAGCCTGTGATTTCATGCATTGTCTTGTTTGTTCAAGATGTTCTTTTGTAGAGTCTAATGTGTTTTTATCTCATCCATAAATTGAAAAGTAGCTGGTGCTTTTCCATCGTCTTGGAGTTCTATGCCCATTTGTGGGGTGTACGTGTGTGTAACGTTAAAGGGAGAGTGTGAGGTAGAGGTATGTTTCTTCAAATTATACAAGAATTGAGCAATTGGTAACTATTTTGACTGATGCTCCAGGTGTTTGTGAATGAACAGCCATAGGTATTGTTGTAGATCTCTGTTTACTCATTCTGATTGTCTGTCTGTTTGCAGGTGAAATGCAGTTGATAATTTTGGCATGATATCTAGTTGTTTGCAAATTTCTTTCATCACCTGTGATGTGAATTGCAGTCCTTGATCTGAAACTATAGAGGTGGGAAGTCCATGATGCTTTCATACTTGTTTCAAATAGAGCTGTGTGGTTTGGAGGGATGTGACATTTTTTTTGTTGTGGGAATAAAAACTACTTCTTTTGAGAATCTGTGCACTACTACCAGAATAGTGTCATATCCATTTGATGTGGGTAAATCAGTAATGAAGTCAGCTATGACTTTCTTCCATGGTCCTTCTGGTACTGGAAGCGGTTGTAATATTCCATGCATAGCATAATTTGTAGGTTTTATTTTTTGGCATTTGTCACATTGAGTGACATATTCTATTACATATTAGGTCATTCCTGGTCAAAAATAGTGTGTTGGATTATTTTCATGGTTTTGTCTTTTCCAGGATGTCCTGTGGCTGACATGTTGTGGTGTTTAGTGACTATTTTCCTTCATAAGTCTTCTTTGTCAGATACAAATAACTGTCCTTTTGCAGTCTAAATGAATTCATCTTTTATTTGTAGGTTGTATTTTTGATTGATATTTTGGACATATCCTTCTCATAGTTTGGATGTGGCATTCTTGATGAGGGTGGTGATTTCATCTCTGTCATTATATATTACTACTTTTGTTACTCCGATTCTTTCTTTGGGTATCATTATTATGTGTTTGTTATCATCAGTGATTCCTTGTGAGTGATCTTCTCTTCTAGAGAGAGCATCTACCTTTCCCATTGAGGTTCCTGCCTTATGAATCCATTTGAAATTGAAATGTGATAGATACTGTGCCCAGTGGGCTTATTGTCTATTGAGGTTTTATTGCTTCATGAAGTATTGGAGATTGGCATGATCATTCCATATCTCAAATTTGTGTTTACTCCCTTCAAGATAGTGTCTCCATTGTTCTAATGCTCTTATGACGCTGAGCATTTCTTTATCTGCTATTGGGTAATTTTGTTCTTCTGGTGATATACTATAACTAGAGTAGATGACCAGATGCCATTTGTCATCGTTTCGTACTGAGAGCACTGCTTCTGTGGTGTAATCTGATGCATCAGTTTCTAGGTGGAATTCTTTATCATTGTTGGGGAATGCTAGAATTGGTGCCATGGTGAATCATTGTTTAAGAATATCAAATGCTTCTTGTTGTTGATCTGTCCATTGGAATGGGACATCTTTCTTCATTAGGTCTATGAGTGGTCTAGCCACTTGGGTGTAACCTTCTATGAATCTTTGATAGAAGTTGGTGAGTCCTAGGAAGTTTCTCACTCCTTTTACTGTTTTAGGTTCTGGCCATTCTAGAATGGCTTTTACTTTGTCATCATTCATTTTGATCCCTTGGTCTGATACAGTCATTCCAAGGAATTCTACTTCCTCTGCTCGAAATGTGCATTTTTCTGGTTTGACAAATAGACCATTCTCTTGTAGTCATCATAGTACTTCTTTGACTATTTCATTGTGTTTCTTTGAGTTGTTTATTTTTGTAAAGATCATGAGGTCATCAATGTACACAACCATCATGTCTTCCATATCTGTGAATATTTCTTTCATCATTGTTTGAAAGGTTGCTGGGGAGTTACAGAGTCCAAAGAACATAACCAGCAGTTTGAAGGATCCTCTGTGACAGACAAAAGTGGCCTTCCATTCATCTCCATCATTGATTTGTACATTGTTATATCCCCATCATAAATCCATTTTCATGAACATCTTGGCTCCTTTCAACTTGTCAACAAGTTGAGAGATGAGGGAAAGCGGGTAGTTGTTTTTGATTGTATGCTCGTTTAGGTATTGGTAATCCTGTACCATTCATTTTCGTCCATCTTTCTTTGGTACAAAGAAGACTGGTGAAGTCTGAGGGGATTTAGATAGTCATATATAACCTTTGTGTAATTGGTTGTCAATGAAGTCTGAAACTTCTTTTTGTTCATCTGGGGATAGAGGGATTAAATGTCCTTTCTTTGGTTTAAATGTTTCTTTCAGTTCTATCACATGATCCCATGGTTTTCTTAATGGCATCCTCTCTGATTCCTTTTGAGAGAATATAGAGAGGAATTCATGATATTCTTTCGGGACTAGTTCCTCTGGTTGTCATTTATTGTTAATGAGTTTTGAAAGTGTTTCATCCACTTTCTATCTGATTCATATATGGTACTGATGAAGTCCTGCTTCTAATTCTTCCTTTTTGATAGTTTGTAACCATGATCCTGTTGAGAATATGGCTTAAACTAAGCATATTCGCTCTCCTGATCATCTGATCAGAGTCTGGATCATTTTGTATTTCACAATGATCTAGAATCATTCTATGCTGCACTGTTTCACTTTGACAGTTATTCAAATAAGAGCTTTTTATTCTATAGGACATTATACTGTACCCTCTGGATATTTTACAGTCTACCAATGGCCTATTTCACTCTAATCTGTTTTACATTCATTCTGCGCTTTAACAGGACTCTTGTAGGATATAAAAAAACTGTCCTGTATGCACTTCAATGTTAAGGAACTTTCATCCCTTCTCTGCTTCTAAGCACACCTGATTTGCGCTCCATTGGCTCTAAATCCCAGTGAGTCATTCCCACTGAGAGAAGCTCTATTATCTTCTTCTTCCTTGTGTCCACTCTGCACCCAGAGAAGCCTATTGCTTCTTTAGATCCTTTTGGTCGTAAATGGTGACATGTGGGAGGACATCGCTTCATCATGATTTCTTCAGTGGTCCAATCTATATCTGGATTGTGTTTCTTCAGCCACATATAGCTGAGAATCATTTTATTCTTTCCTAAATCAGTTACAGTATGAGGTGGAGAAACTTTGTCAAGCAAGGTAATTGCAAGGAAATGTGTTTATTTGGAGAGATTGTGAGTTGCAATCATTTTATAGGAGGTCTTGGCATGTGAGAGGGAGTTGGGCTCAAGGACAAGAGATCCTCAGAGTATGATCATGTTCTCTTGTGACTGAGCGATGTACACAAGACATAAGTTTGTAATTGGAAACCAGCTATTGATGAAAAACAACTGACATCAGTCATTTACTCTTGTTGTTGAAAAACAGAGCAGACCTGTATTCCAAGATCAGGATCTGATGTCAACAAGCAAGTCAAAAAAAAACTCAAATAAATTCTCATTCACTTGCTGCAATGATGCTCCCCATCTCAAAATGGGAATGTTAGCAAGCTGTGATAATCCTAGGCAGCAGTGGTAAGTTGGGTAACTGTTCAGCAAGCTTGCAATGATAAGCCCAGGGTAAAATAGGCTTCTCTGGGTGCAGAGTGGACACAAGGAAGAAGAAGATAATAGAGCTTCTCTCAGTGGGAATGACTTACTGGGATTTGGAGCTAATAGAATGCAAATCAAGGGCTTCTTTGAAGCAGAGAAGGGATGAAAGTTCCTTAATATTAAAGCACATACAGGACAGTCTTTTATACCCTACAAGAGTTCTGTTGAAGCACAGAATGAATGTAAAACAGATTAGAGCAGAATAGGCCATTAATAGACTGTGTTACAATATGCTAAGGCCCTACACCTTTTTCTTTGTCACACCTGATGCTCTGAGATCTCCCTCACTCTAGACACTTCATCTACTGTTGCTCTTGCATCACAAGGAATGCTGGTGAACGCTGGCACTCTCTTGAAGCCTCAATGGATCATCCATGATGTCCTCCCGGACACTCCCTTCGCACCTCTGGATACTCTCCTCCACAAGGACTCTCCTTGAACTGGCTTATTGTTGCAATGACTACCAAGGCGTATGCCCTTGTGAGCTAGTCGCAGGAGGTCTAGGGGAAGACGACAACTGACCTGCACCCAAGAGTACTGAGAAGGTCTTGAGTGGGGGAGAAGTCAGAAGGGTGAATGAGTAATGGATGCCTGTTTACTCACTAGGCTTGGTACTGTACTGAGAAGGAGCTACCGAGCTTAGAGAGGAGTCTGCCTTGGAGGGGAAAAACCAAAGAAGGACAAACTGTTGCTCCCTGGCCCATCTCTGGGGTTTATATACTATTCTACTGTTTGTACATGTGTGGCGCAGTTTGTACATATTATAATACAAGTATGGTGATAAGCTGTGCATGACGAGTTATGATGAGTCGTGAGGAGTCATTGGAAGTGGAAGGCTGTGGTATAGCCTTGCTGCGCAGCAGCGGAAATGAAGGAAGCAGTGCAATGCTGTGCCATGACTTATCTAGAGTCATGAGGCGTTTATGCCAGAGGACGATAGGACTGGGCTGCGCATTGCAGTGCTGGATGAATAAATAAGTGAGAATGGAAGAAGCAGAAATGAAGTGCATGAGGTGTCCAGCCTCAGCATAGCCATACACAGCATGGAAATGAAAAGCAGAAGTAGAAGGCTGTGTATGGTGACCAATGTGTTAATGGTCTAGACCTGTCATGTGATGTGTCATGTGATGTGTCACATGATCATCAAGTTGCGAGTTTCACGACAGAGTCTGAAAACGAGCAAAAGAGAGTGAAGTAAAATGCGGAAAAATAAGAAAAAATAAGGGAAAAATGAGGGTT
>JBBPUN010000397.1:0-13811 GCA_038094715.1 Heimioporus punctisporus | reverse complement strand
AACTTGTCACATCGTCATTTCTGTCCTCTTTCTTCTGTCGGACTAGTCTCGGCCTTCGGTCACTAGTCCCTTCGTCTCCTTTACTCTTCAATCGAACTAAAAGCTGTCAAGTATAATCCCTTTCTTGACTCTACTAAGGTCTACTCGTTACAGGGTCCCTTGGGAGAACAAATCGCGTTCCCCTTTTCACAACTACACTACAGGAGGTAGGGACTAACCATCTCAACCCCTCCTAGTATTCTTCACCGTAGTATCTCAGTAGAGTTCAAGTGAGACTTTCTGATGCAACAAGGCAGTTGCTGGCAAAGTCAAGAAGCATTTCAAAGCAATGCTATGAGGCTTTTTAGGAGTCAAGGTCCTTTGTTCAAGGTAAGGAAGTACGGGGATACTAGAGTGAAGCTTGAGTAGATCAAGGTTAAGGAGAAGAAGGGGATGTGCTGAGAAAAGGGTATATAAACCCGAAAGGACAAAGGAGCACAAACAAATTAAGTAATATAGGATAGAATGTTATGGAATGTAGAGGAATTGATGACTAAGCAAGTGAGTTGTTCAGCATGACTAAGATGGGAAGGAATTAGTCATCAAGGAAGAAAAGAAATGATAAGTCTGAATGAATCGTAACAATTTCCTTCTTGGCCTCTGATGCATGTTGCCAGTTTGACTATGTTTGTTGCCCAGATGTTGTGTGCAAAGTCACCCCCTTTGTTGGTTTGTTACCATTTGCCTATGTCTACATCTGATAGTTTCAGTCCCTGTAGAAGCTGCTTTTGTTGGTGTTGTGGGAGAGGGGGATCTGTATGAATTGGCCATTGCCATGTAAAGGCTTTTTGGACTGCTTTGAATGATGCTGTGTCCACTAACGAGAGGTTTTTGAACCATAGATGGGCAGCACTGCCTGGTGCTAGTTGGAGCTCAAGCCATTCAATCTTTTCTTTATCACCCCAGCCAGTTTTCTTTAGCTCTAGATGTAGTCAGCTGAACCAATGAAGTGGTTCTTCCGAGTCTCCTCCATCACCTCTTAGAAGTGGTAGAGTAGTAATGTTGGTGGGCATTGCCTGGTTTGACATGAGTGGAGTTGCTATAAGGTGTGATGTGGTGATGCAGGTCATGAGGGTGGGGGAAGGGGAAGGGAAACATGTATTGGGGGCTGTATTATTTGAAGGGGGGGTGTAAACGTGGCTGGACCTAGTAGGAATGTCTGTGGGGGTTGCATGGTTGCTGTGCTACTTGCTTGCCTCCTGTTTGCTCTAGGTTGTAGGTCTAGGGGATGTTCAGAGGTGCATGGCATGGTTGTGGGTTCTACTGTATCTGAGATGCTAGATATTGGTGAGGGAGAGTCAATGGTATCTTCAGAGAAATCCTCAGCTCTTTGTGTGCATCTTTGGTTGTCTTGCTCTCTGCACGCTGTGATTGCTGCAAGTGACAGCAATGAAGAGAATGTGTTGGGTGGTCATGAATGGTGTTGCCCACTCTTATCACCAGATGGAAAGGCCCACAGCCTGAGTGAACTCCATAATGACATTCTGCCTCTACCTGATGACATGGTGCTCTCTAGCTCTTGCTCCTCTCTTCTCTCTCTTCCAGCTGTCTCTGACTCTCCACTTCCACTCCACTCTCTCTGCTACTCACACTGCCACCTGCACTGCCACACTGCCCCCCCAAATCTTTCCGTGAAAGTAAAGGCTCTCCACCAGAAAGTGGCCTCCCTCCAGTCCATGCTCCAAGCTCTCACTTGAGATCAAAATGCATTCTCATCCTCTTTCTCAGAGCTCCATCCCCCCTCACCTCACACAGTCAGGGCCATTGCCCCCTTCCTGCTTATGCAACCCCTCACAGAGCCCCCCATCCCTCTCTCTCTCCTTCCCCCTCCCCCTCCTCCTCAGTTGATTCTTCAGCCCAGGGCATTGCCCACCCCTGCTTCCTCTGGCTCTAGAAAATCCTGAACCACCCCTACTGTCCTGACTGGTTCTCTAGTGGTGTATACCCTTACACCATTCCCATCTATTAACAAACTCTCCCCAATGGTCTGGAGCAAGTGATCAAAGTGAGATAGCCATCCTCAACCCCTGGATACCTTGGTTTCTACTCCAACAGTGACCTCTGTCATGCAGACCACCTATTCAGAAATGAGGCCCACCTTGTGGACATTATACTCACCTTCTCTCAGGAGCCCTCCTCCTGCCCCAAGGATATGGCTGTTGACCCCCCCTCTTTTGCTGTCACCCAGCCCTCCTCATTAGCCCTCTCAGAGGCATCCCCATCTGCAAAGTGTCTAGCAGCACTGCTACTAAAACCTAAACCTCCCATAGGCTAGGCCTTGCATGGCTCTGTATTCACACCTAACAGGTTGTGCCTGTCTGTTCTTGATAAGACCCATTAACCCATGTATGTCCCCCCACATGTAGTACTCATCTTTGTATTTACAAGGTCTGACATAGGGCATACCACCCTGCTGGACTTGAAATGAGGAAAATAAAAAAATAAAAATAAAAATAAAAAAACAGTACAGAATGGAAGATCAGAAGTAGAAGGCTGTATATGGTGACCAGTTTGTCAGCAGTCTAGACCTGTCATGTGATTGTCATTAAGCAAGTTCAAGACAAGATCTGAAAATAAGTGAAAAGTCAATGAAATAAAATAATAAAAAATAGTGAAAAAATAGATGGTCATATAAGGGTTCATAACAACCCCCAGAACCTTGGCTACATGGATCATCACTTGTTTGGTTTTTAGCTAGGGGTAGTAGTAGTAGTGCCAAGCACCACAATACTCTAGGACATGGACCCTTTGTTGGTGTTGGCATGGTAGCCAACAGTGTAGTGCAGAGGTAAAGGATTAGCAAAGCATAGCTGGCTGCTATATGCAAAGCAACATCCTCTCAGGACAACTGTGAAATATTGGCCTGCATGCTCTCAGTCTTTGCTGAAGAATACATCTGAAGGTAGATCTCTGACAATATCCACTGAAGATGTACTCAAACAGTGGCCTCTCCCTTGCCCAATGATGACTCATGGACAATCTTGTTGACTCATGGATACCTCTCAAATGGTAAACATGCAGATTCATGGACATATGCCCTGGACATGGATCATCCTTGGACTTTTTACTTTTTAGTTCTTGCTTTGAACCCTGATAATACCTTGTCAGGGCTACTTTTTCTTCAATTTCTTGTCATCTCATCTGACAGAACTTTGACTCTGCCCCTTTGAACACCTAGACAGATGTCTAAACTGTCTAACTCTTATTTTGTTTCCCCTTGACAATCCCAGAATCCTCCTTGATATGAGGTTAAACTGCCTTGGCTCACCTTTTCTTGACACATCTGGGCATGTGTATAAACTATTTCACCTTGTCTCAACCCTCTCACAATGCCTCCTGGGCATAAGAGTAAACTGTCTTACCTTGTCTTGTCTTCCTTGAACCACCCAAGCAGGTGGCTAAACTGTTTGTTCTCATCTCAAATCTCTTCATGACATCTCTTGAATATCTAAGCACATGTCTAAACTCCTCAGCTTCAGTTTCTCATCCTCCTTGGCATGAGATTAAACTGCCCACCTCATGAAACAAGCCTGGCAAAGCATCTTTGCCTAACCAGCACTCTTCACCTCACCCTACTTGCTTCATCTTGGCTCTCTTCAACATCACTGGGTCATGTGGCTAAACTGACTTTCATCTTCACAGCACCTCTTAGACCAGACTTGGATCATTTCTCATTGCCCACCTGAACATCATGGTTAAACTGTTTCAGCATGATTTAGTTGTTTCATTGCTGCCTTCGACCCACCCTTTAAGCCTAGCTGGGGGTACTCTTGGACTCACATTCCCAGATCTTGCTGAATCCACCTCCTGGATGCTGAGCTGAAACTGTCTTGACTTGACTTACTTACTTCATCAACTATCATCTTTGAACCCTTAACTTTGACCCACTCAGGCTACTCTTGCATAGGTTATAACTGTGCACCTTCAAACCCTTTGATCACCCTTTCAGTCTAGCTGGGAGAAACCTTTGAATTCCTCAAATCTCTGTTGAGAATATAACTTTGTTATTGTTATGGGTTACCTTCAAGGCTAACCATAAAACCCAGCAAGGACTCTAATATGCTGATAGGACAAAGAGCAAAGAGTGCTTGATCAAGGAACAAAGGTGTCAGCTATAGAAGACTCATCAAGAGGAGTGGAAGAGACATGCAGATGCAGAGGTCTATCTAAGTGATGAGTGCCTTTCAGGCATCTAAGACTTTTCAGACAAGGGCTTGGAGGATGGACAATCAGTCCAGACAACAAGGGATGCCTTTCCAAAGGAATAAACATGAGACAAGGTTTTTGAGCAGGAGTATTGAGTATGAAGTGGGGATTGCTAGGTTACAAGATACAAGATGCAAGGAAGCAGTGCCAGGTGTAGGGGGTACAAGGGGGGGGGTGCCAGGTAGATCAAAGCCAAGGAATACATTATTAAAGAGGAAATGACTAAATAGTGTTTGAAGGTCCAATAACTAAGCAATAACAAAGCAAAAGAATATTCTAGGGAATCAAAGAAGAATTGCCATGAGATGGAAGGAGGTTCTAGAAGTACAAGGGGATCAAGAAGTGAGGTCAGATGATACAAAGTTCAATGAATGTGTTACAAGATTCAGAGAATCAAGTGGAAATGAAAACAGTGAGGCATAGGGTTTAGGGTTTCTAGAAAATAAGGCATCTAGGGTGAAGGGTTTCAGGGTTTTAATGAGGCAAAGACTGGGGATAAGCCAGTTCAAGAGAGTCCCATGGAGGAGAGTGTCCAGGGATATGAAGGAAGTGTTCAGGAGGACATCATGGATGATCCATTGAGAATTTGAGAGAGTGCTGGCATTCACCAGCATTCCTTGTGATGCAAGAGCAATGATAGACAAGGTGTCTAGGACAAGGGAGTTCTCAGAGTATCAAGCATGACAAAAGAAAAAGGTGGGGCCTTAGCATATCATAACAGTTATGTTCTCCTAATTGATCATCTTATCAATTAGAGACATCCAGATAATATGATCTAATCTAATCATATTCTAAACTCTTGTCATATGACATGTTTCATATCATTCCATGTCATTCTATGACAGATGACAATCTGAAACATAGTCTGGAACATTTCCAAAGATTCCATGATACATAGCTGTCAGGATGAAATGACATCTGACACATGTTTCATATGTCTTCTGGAAGTTCTGTCAATAATGCTGACACATGTCTAGAATGTTTCAGATATGAAACTTCTTTCTATTGGATGATAAGACATTTCATATTCTATATTTCATATTCATCTTATCATCCTAACTCACTTTCTTTTATCATTTGAAATAAGATGAAACATCTTTATAATCATTTCAAATGATATTTATCTACAAATCATGTATTTGTTACATGTTTCAGGATAAAGTTCAATCTCCTCTACAATCCTATAGTAGATAGTATAAGAGAGCAACCACTCCCTGGTTTGCTCTCTAACCCAATCTACAAGAATTCTTCTATCCCTTGGTCTTAACCATTACTCTCCCACTCCCAGTGAGTAACCCCCACTGAGACTTCCAATCTTTATTGTTTGGTTGTTCTTCCTTGTGTCACTCTGCAATCTTTGAAGCCTAGCAACTTCAAAAATCTCCTCCTTGGAAGCTTTGCTTTGTCTTCAGACTCACCTGCTGCAACCTATGAAATGAGCAAATTATGCATTATCATGTAGCAACAGTGCTCCAATCTTCACACAAGGTCTTTCTCATCTCCATCTGCCACTCAGACCTTCAATGTGTCCAGTGGTACAATAGGGGTATTGTTACAATATATGGCACCCCTATCTTTTTCTTTAGCTCACTTGATGCCCTGAGATTCTCCTTGCCTTAGACACCTCATCTACCATCACTCTCACATCACAAGGAACACTAGCAAATGTCAGCACTCTCTCAAATCCTCAATAGATCAACCACAATGTTCTCCTGGACACTCTCTTTACATCCCTGAACACTCTCCTCCATGAGACCCTCTTGAACTGGCTTATCCCCAGTTTTTACCTTGCAAGAACCCTAATACCCTTTGCCCTAGATGTCTTGTTTCTTGGACCTAGAACCTCTATGCCTCACTGATTTCATTTCCACTTGTCTTCTCTGAATCTTGTACCTTTCTCATCAAACCTTGTATCATCTGACTCATCTTCTTGATCTCTGTGTATTCTTAGAATACTTCTTCACCTCATTGCACTCTTCTTTGATCCTCTAGAACATTCTTTCACTTTGTCATCACTTAGTCATCAAACCCTTTGGACACTATTTAGTCATTCCCTCTTAACATTGTATTTCTTAGTTTGGATCTACCTAGCACCTACCTTGTACACCTCCCCCCCTATACTTGTATCCTCTTATTATATCTTGTAACCTGGCAAATCCCACCTCATATTTGATACTCTTACTCCAAGACCTTGTCTTGCATTCATCTAATTGGAAAGGCAAATCCATTTGTTCTGGACAACTCATATCCTTCCTCAAAGCCCTTGTCTGATGCTTTTGATGCCTGAAAGGCATCCATTGCTCTGATAGGCCTCTGCTCTTTGTATGCCTCTTCCACTCCTCAATAAGTCTTTACAGCTGGCCATGTGTTCTTTGATCAGTTTCTCCTTGTCCTGCTAGTGTGGAGCATTCCAACTAGGTTTTACAGTTAGCCCTGTGGGTAACTCATAACATAAAACTGGCTGGAAACTATCAATCCAAGAAGGGAGTAAAAGTAGATAAAACCAGTCAGAAACTATTGGTTTAAAGAAAAGAGTAAAGATAGTTAGAACTGGTCATAAAATATTGGTTTAAAGAAGAAAGTAAAGGCAGTTAGAACTGGTTGGAAACTATCAGTTTAAAAAAGAAAGTAAAGGTAGTTAGACTCAGTCAGAAACTAAATAGATCAAGGCAAAAAGCATATGAGAAAGTAGAAAGAAATAGTCCAATGGCAATAGAAGTAAAAATAGAGCAATACCACTGTAGAGACACTGTGTGCTCTACAATAGACAAAGAGACTATATGCTTGAAAAGTAGTTAGGAAACTTGGAAACTTAGAGACACTGAGAGGACTTAAGAGTTATGCTTGTATTGTGCAGATCAAGAATAAGGTACAAAGTACAAAGCAGCTGGTATATGTAGAAAACCTTATGAGAATATGGAATCCTATGGAATGAGATGGAAAAAGAAATACTAAGCAATAATGATAGACATTGCTGTGGAGGAGGCTGTCCATAGAATCTAACAGAACAATATGACTAGAGAGATATGACTAAGATAATAGAGCAACAATATGATGACCTCCAGAGATGAGAAGAATATTAGCATATTTGAAAGAAGAGATAGACATGCCCAATATTGGGATAAGAATGGGATGAAGGTAAACAATAAGGATGATATGGCAAAAGAGGGGAAAAACTATAACATTAGGACAGTTTTTTAAGCTATTGAAGCACACCAGAGTTCCATTTCCAGCAACCAGACTTACCATTAGTGCTAAACCTGGCCCCTCTACACTAGCATGCATTGCACCTGATAACATACCAGAACTTGACATCATGATCATAATATATAAAAGACATGGTACACATATCTATATAGGAAAATGAAATTATACAATTTCAACTTCTGTTAACCATTTTGAATAGCTATAGGTATCTGTTAATGTCAAAAGCTGGTTACCAGACATAGAAAACATATAACCTCCATATTGTTCTGCAATTCCATCAGCTAACAACAATTCCCCTCTTTCTGTATTCTTCTCAATATACTTTATATAAAGAAAATGGTCAGTGATTTCTGCTTCACTTTGCATGGCATCATGAATAAGTTGGTCCTGGTCAATATACCTAATAAAACCATTAAACCAAACTTATGCATTACTCAAAGGACTTGCCTATGATACTCAGTCAATTCTTCAGAAGATACCTTGGGGTCAAGAAGCTGACCAGCCAGAGCTCCAGTAGGCTGAGTATGGAACTCAGTTTTAGTATATACCTGAGATCTTGTCTCCTTCTTTACTGGATGGGTGGTTTTCCTCAGAGTATCATGATGAGATAGTACAGGATTACTAATCCAGCGTCGAACTCCTGCAACCAACCTTTAACCAGGACACGTTAGTACAATAGGTAATGTTTGAACACAATACAAACCTAGGCTGATGTATTGTTACATTGCTGGGTAAAAAGGGACTATAGCTTTCACTGTTCGTGGCTTTTCTGGTTCAAAGTGAGCGAACGTCTCAGAAAAATTAATCTACATACCCCGGAGCTTTCAATGTACTCATACAGTACGCAAAGTGCTTACCCAAGGAAGTAAATAGGAATGGTCTATAGTATTCAGACCAAAAATCACCCCGTTGAGTGATAAAACCGCGTAGTCCAGGTAAACACTCGTCTGCAATGTATGCTGTTTCCAAGTTATAAGGCTCATACCATTGCTGGTAACTGCCCCGCGAACGAACAATATGCCCGTGATGTTCATTAACACCTAGGAACAGATTTATTGCTGCCTGTTTATCTGCGTCTATACCGACCGTGAGCACAACACATCGCTTGATTTTTTTTTTTAAAAAAAGAACTAGCCTAATAATGAATTAGTGTAGAAACGTCGAATGTTCTCAATGATATCGCGAGAATGGCTACTCCAGTGAGGCATTCGGCGATATGTCTCAACCCGATTAACGAGCGCACTACCAGTATATTGAAGAGCGATAGCTGGTGAAATATGAGATTAACGAGAAAGTCAATATAGGATCACATACTATCACCGTGATCGTGATACATCTCCGTCAGCATGTTGACAGCATCAGAGTCAAATGCAAGATTTGGATTTCCAACTATGCCAAGCGCGTAAAGTTGATGTCCAAAGGCTCGTTTTCCAAACACAAATTGAGCAGCATTCGTGCGGTCTAAACAGTCCACACAATTGGTGCGACATATGCCATTTTGCAAAAGAATGTCGCTTCGCCAGGAATTGATGTCTTTGTCTCTGCAATGTAGTCAATCAACACTTTAAGAGTAGATCTGTATATTCGCTTACGATACACCTTGTAAGACATGGGAAATCGGTTCAGCTCCACTGTGGAAAAAACCTGTCATTTGGACTGACTCCTCGGCCATGTCTTCCAGGTAACTGATAACATCTTGTACTTTCCTGGAAGAGAACAAATCAACGACAATGTCACGAAATAGAAAAATAAAATACTCCTTATATGCTCGCGACATATCCCAAGCTTGATAGACCATTTTCTTATCGTCCGGTAAAAACTGGTTCAGGTAACGGACACACTGCGTATACTCGTTCAAAAGTTTAGACTCTCTGGGAACAGGCTCTCGTCTCTTGATGAGATTCAAAATGAAAATTGGAGTCCCATAACGCGCGAAAAGGTCATTAAAATGCCGAGAAGCAGCAGAATAAAACGGATCGATTACGTTGACTGAAAAATTAAAACAAAGATAAGTCAGAAACACAATAGATGGGTAGATACTAACTTTCTATCGGAGGACGGGGGCTCATGGTAGTAGTATCTTGCGTCCAATAAATAGGAATACTACCTCGATACTGAGAACCATAATAGGTAATGAAATTTAAAAGGAAAAGTCGTCACGTACTTGGACATAGCTTGTGTATCGCGGACTCGGACTGCGGGAATTACCCCGCTCCGAGGGAAAGTAAAATGGAGTAGTCAGAGCCTCTGATACAATTTGTTCTGTCTCGACTTCGTTCGCGACATTTCCCTAAATGTTTTGTAAAACGAGTTTCAAGGTCAGCAAAGTGAAAGCCTGACTTCTTCGTTGACACCTCTCGTCAGATACCTAGCTCCTGCGTAGTGACGAGAGCGGCGAGCAATCAGTGTAACAAATACGACGCGACCAAGAACGTTCAACTCTTAAAGCAGAAAGATGACAGTATTGATCGGGGCCGAGGTAGCTGTACTTACTGGCTTGATCAACGTGACCATGAATGAGCGGGATCAACCAAGCCCGAGCACTTTTTGGAGTCGTGTCCGTAAACGATTGCGACATCATATGAAAATTCCAAACATAACGATCATTGAATGGCCAGAGAAAATCGCGGAACCGCTGCGGTCTGGTGAGATTATCTTGAAGTGTCGAAGTAATGTCGTATGAATGGCTATCATTGCACTAAGCAATATCCAATCGACTGTAGAATGGACCTACCTGAAATAAAAGTTTTTCGACATGTCGACTTGTTTGAATACATTGAGGAGACGTTGTTCTTCCGCTGGCTTTTCTACTTTGTGATTGGCACAGACCGGTATCATTTCTGTGCTTTCGCAATGATATAGGTAGTGGCCGCCGAGGAGCGCGACAACAGTGCGCTGGGAAATAACAATCATGTACCACCCTGCAGTGAACTTGACAAAACCTATCCAGCGGCCATTAAAACAGCAAACGAATACAGGACGTGAATACTTACCCGCAATTCCAGATACATTTCTGCCTCTACCAATTCCTCCTGAACCCTTGTTTCCATCGTCAAGCATCTTGAGCATGGCGCTCATCTGTTTTCCGCTATAGTCTGTGTCATCTTCGACGACGTTTAGGTCCACTGGAGAGGTACGGTCAATTCTAATGATTCTGTGTCGCGAATCTGCTGCATTGGACGCAACGATGTAAAAACGAAGCTTGTTCTCGTACAGGATGAACTTGTTGAACACGGTGGGCATGGTCAAAGTGTGACACTACCTTTTTTGGAAGGTTGTGATGTCATTCCCTCCTATCGTAAATTCGTATAAATACTCGCCCGAATCGCAAGTGGAGTGCCCCTACCACCATGTTCTTCTCTTATCTCTTCCTACTTGCTAGTATAGCTGGTGCCACAAGCTGGTTCTCTTCGGAACCTAACTACGCCAAGTGGTCCCACGCAGAGCTGCGTACATGGCTCGAGCAACACAACGTCAAGGTGCCCCCATCCTTCGATAAGTCGCATCTATACGACCTCGTCGATGCCAACTGGAAAAGTCTATCGTCCGCCCGACAATGGACTGTTGACCAGTACAGCCAAGCGCAACGTGCCTTTCAACATATCAAGGATGACACGTTTGACCAATGGGATGAGAGCAAACTGAGAGCTTTCTTACTCGAACATGGCGTTGCCGCCCCTTCTGGATCTCGAGACCAGCTTGTTCTTCTTGCCAAATACAAGTACCGCGCTTACACCGACGCAGCCGCTCTTTACTCTTCCCTTGCGTCTGGATCTATTTCCTCGGCTTATGCAGGTGCTACAGAGGCAGCCAGTTCCGCCACTCATTGCATCAGTAGTACCGTGGCTCAGGCAACGACTGAGGTTGGCCGTGCGTTTGATGACACTAGGGACTATTTTTATTCCGCATGGGATGACAACCAGCTGAGGAAATGGCTTGAAGAACACGGCGTCATCGAGGCAAAAACTGTGCGCACCGAAGACGAACTTACGAGACTTATCTACGACTATTTTCAAAGAACGGCATCCCCCGTCTGGGAGAGCTGGAGTGATTCATACATTGTAAGTGGATGGTACATATTTCAACCGATGTGTCTTCTATGATGCATTCTAGCGAGAATGGCTCGTTGCTCATAATCTCTTGAAACCATCCGACACACGTTCCAGGCCGAGTCTCTTAACAGAAATGAAAAAATATTACTACAAGTGCACAGATAATGTCTGGAATACATGGCCTGACTCCGAGTTGAAGTCCTGGTTAGTCAATCATCGCCTTCTGAGTAGTGACGCCCAGAAGAAACGGGATGAATTGATCAGGATGGTTGGGTAAGCTCTAGCCAATTTTCTCCATTGCCCGGACTTGACGTTCCACATGACTAGGGAGGACTATCCTTCCACAGCAGACATAATATGGGGGGCATGGACTGATTCAGATATTCGTCAGTGGCTACTTGAGAACGGATACCTTGAGAGTAGAGATGAAGTGAAGGATCGTAATGATCTTGTCAGCTTGATAAACAGGCGGTGAGCGCTGAGCATTCCATATCGCTTATGCGGTCATTACATTAACTCACCTATAGGTATGGGGCGATCACGAAGGCCACATCTTATCTCGTGTGGCCGGATGCACGACTACGTGCCTATCTGCGCGAGAGGGGCATCAGCGAGAGTGCTCTTCCAACTGACAGACCTGGATTACTTCGTATGTATTATCTGTTTTCATTATGTCCCCATTACGAGCTTTTCAGAGGAAACTCGTATTCACTGGGTGCAGGTTTCCACGAGAACTGAGACAATCCTTGCAAAGTTAAAGGAAATTATAAATAATTCCGTGGAAGCTGTAGAAGACAAGGTGGCTCGAATTTTCGAGGTGCGTTCAGCTTTGCAGAAAAGTTCGTTATCTAACTTGCGTGTAACAGGTTTTGAGTGGGCATTCACGCGATATCGCGCATCATTTATCCGGTAAGGCTGACGATGCAAAGGAATGCGCAAACATGAAGAAGGCTCATGCCTGGAGTTGGGGCTCGCACAAAGTTG
Organism: Heimioporus punctisporus; assembly: GCA_038094715.1. Taxonomy (NCBI): domain Eukaryota; kingdom Fungi; phylum Basidiomycota; class Agaricomycetes; order Boletales; family Boletaceae; genus Heimioporus; species Heimioporus punctisporus. The sequence continues at coordinate 1,323 of JBBPUN010000397.1, read as the reverse complement.
ACGAGGCGAAAGAAAAGGCCGATGAAATGAGAGACGAAGCGGGCAAGTACGCGAGTCAGAAAGCTCGAGGAGATGAATTGTAATGTCACATTAATGTAACCGGAATCGGACGGACCGAGCAGTGCCGAGTAATGTGACAGTGGTCGGCAGTAACCGCATCTAGGACCCGATAAAGATCGTTTCTATCGCATGATATCTTTCTCTACCATTCCATTTGTCACACTCTGGTCAACATGGTTAAAGCTGTCGTACTCGGTGCCTCAGGTATGCTTGCTCAGGTCGCCGCACCACTGGCACCACTGATGGATGACGTTAAGGTGGTATCGGCCAGCCCTTGTCCCTCTTGTTGAAATCGAACACCGCTGTGACCGAGGTAAGCCATCTGATACGACCCACATATCTTAAACATCGTGCAATGGATAGCTCGGCCTTTACGATATTGTCAACACCCCCGGAGTCGCCACCGATTTGTCTCACATTGCAACCCCAGCAAAGGTCGAGGGATATCTTCCTCCGCCAAAAGATGCCGACCCGCCTCTTCCCAATGTGGGTCTAGAGAAGGCTCTCACTGGAGCAAGCGTCGTCGTCATCCCTGCCGGTGTGCCCAGGAAACCAGGAGTGAGTGCATTGCATCCTATTTGCGGAAACACCGCTGAACCTATTTAGATGACACGGTGCGTGGCGTTGTCAAGTGCAACTGATGGGTGACTAACAGCGGGGGCGCCGTCGGAAACCTGCAGCGATGACCTGTTCAAGGTAAACTTGGTCTCTTCTTCGCCGCTCGTTAATTATTGATGGCATGTAGATCAATGGTGGGATCGTACGTGACCTTGCCGTGGGCATTGCAAAACACGCTCCAAAGGCGTTTGTACTCGTCATTTCGAACCCTGTAAACTCCACAGTTCCGATCGTTGCAGAGGTTTTCAAAAAGAAGGGAATATTTGACCCCAAGAGGTGACCCTGTCGAACTCTGCAAGTTTTTTCGAGTGACACTCGCCCTCGCCATAGGATCTTTGGGGTTACGACACTCGATGTTGTTCGAGCTTCGACTTTTGTATCGGAGATTTTAGGAGATGCGTCCTTGGCGACCTCCGTCACCGTGCCAGTAGTGGGCGGTCACAGTGGCGTTACTGTCCGTGCCAACCCCAGTTGAATTTAATAGTTACTCACGAAGACGATTTGCAGATCGTTCCTCTCCTTTCACAATCTTCACACCCGCTACCTGCCAACCGGGACAATTCCAAATTGATTGAACGCATACAATTTGGGGGTGACGAGGTCGTCAAGGCTAAGGACGGCGCTGGTTCTGCTACTCTTTCAATG
>JBBPUN010000396.1:0-13817 GCA_038094715.1 Heimioporus punctisporus | reverse complement strand
GTGGGTGGTTTGGTCCGAAATCTTCGCTTTAGCAGCGAGGTTCTGGAAGTCTGTGATGTACTTTTGAAAGCCATCGTCGTTCTCTCCATCGGGGCGTTTGGTGGATTTCTGGGTGAGGCAAGCGAGTTCATGGCGTGCTGTGGCTTCTGTGTCGAAGGGGTAGAAGGTGGATTCGAAGTTGGATATGAATTTGTCAAAGGTTTTCTCAGAGTTGGCAATAGTTCCATCATTGAGGCGGTCATACCACATTTCAGAGAAAGAGATACTGCATCCCTTGCTCATTTTGTTCAACGTGGTCATGATCTTAGTTTGGTCGCTGTTGTAAAGCGAAGCATTGATGGAAAAGTAGGCCTTCATGGCCTTGATCCATCGAACAGCGTCAGAGGGTTCTCTGGAGAAGTCTGTGGGAAGGGCAGCTTTGAGTTCGGTCATTTTAACTGGGGGAGCGGTTGCTGGTGTGGGGAGGATGGCTGGGACGATGGGTGGTGGAGCTAAGGTTATTGGGGCTGGGGTGGGTACTGTGGGGTTACTGTGGTACTGGGAGCCGAGGATTCTGCAACGTCTGGGGGTTGGGACTAGGAGGGGTTCTTGGATGCGAGGACAAGAGGGTGCTGTGGGTGTTTCCTTGTCAGAGGACTCTGGGATGCGAAGGCGAGATATGTTGTCTGGGGTGGGTCCTTCTCCTAGATAGGAGGGACGATGGAGATTCTCGATCTTTTGTTACGCGAAGCGTACTCTTGAGGATCGATTGAAGGCTGACCTACTGGCAGGACACTCACGAAGAGGTACGACTCAGCCAGAGGGAGATCTGTATGTTCAAAGAACGGTTAATGGGACTATACGCTTCAAAGAAGCGGAGATGGGACTTAGGAATACTTAGAGACGAAGGTGACTCAAGAATAACGCTAGATTGCGTAGATCGAGAATGGGGAACTACGATACAGAGCAGCAGGTATTTAAGGAAGGCGACGCGTAAGCGTGGAATCCTATGGAAGGGGAAGGAAAGGAAATACTAAGCACAGATGACAGACTGTGCTGCGGAGGAGGCTGTCCATAGAAAGTTCGAGAGAAAAGGATAAAAGAGGAAGTTAGACAATGATAAGAGAGATATGGGGGAAACCTATGATAACGAGAAGGTGTGAATACTCATAGGCTGAAATATACATGCCAAGAAGTCGATGATAAACAGGCTTTAATGAGGAAACAATGAAGATGGACGAAGAAAGAAAGAATATCATAACATAAGACATATACAGAAGCAACAAGAGAGACAATAAGGAAGAATGAGAGGTATGATAAGACAGAGGTCGATTGTTTAGAAGGGTTACTGAGAAAGAATATGAATCATTGAGCCAATCCTCGAAATCGTCTGGCTCCGAAGGGTCGAGAGCAGAAGGTGGCCGACGAGAAAGGCCATTGGGGCTGGTATGTTTGTCTGTGGGGACATAACGCAATTCAAAGTGAAAAAGAAGAACACCAGCAATCCACCGGTTGATTGTCGCATTTGGCTGCATGTCGGGATTATTGATCATCCCTTTGACATACTTAGCATCCATTTCGACAACTAAGTGTCACACACCAAAGATAAAAACTTGAACGGCTTTGAGAGCTCGGAAAAGGCCAAACAACTCCAGTTTTGCCTGCGAGTAACGACTCTCAATGTTGGTAAGACAGAGACTGCCAAAACGGTTAGGGTAGCGCTTTCCATCCTCCCCTAACTGGAAAAGGATGAAGCTGACTGCAATAGCTGAAGTGTTGACTGTGAGAATGACCTCCTGATCAGAGTCATAATCCAATCAGTGTAAGGCCGGTGACCGAATGATCTCGTCCTTCAGACGGAGCATGGCCTTTCGTTGTGCGTCTCCCCAAACAAAAGGGGTGTTTTTACAGGTAAGGTCAACAAGCAGTCTCACGATCATAGCAAAATTGCAAATAAAAATACAAACGATGCTGCAAGTCCCAAGGAACCTGCGGACCTGAGTGAGCGTCTTGCATTCAGGCCAATCACGGATCTTTTGAACTTTCACCTCATGAGGGATTCGGCCCTCTATAGTGCACTTGTGGCCGATGATAGTTGCATCGGGTGCAGCGAGGACGAATTTCTTGGCCGAGACAGTGACATTGACATTTTGGAGGCGTTGGATGATCCTATGAACAACCAGTACTGTAAGTGTTCCCAGATAAATCTATGGATACCAGGATTTTCCGGGATGGTTTCAAAGGAACCATTGGGGTTTTGGTAATGAGAGGTGCACGATTTGACCAGTAAATTGTTGATAAACGGCATGGTATGGTGCGGAATTTCGTCTTGGAGGATGAATGCCATGTCGGCTTGATAGACTTAGACAGCGTTAGTATGCCCCATTGGAATTGTAGTAAGACGATGTGGCCCAAGGGGGCTATTAAATGCGGTCATGTCTTGGGAATTGATGTGTAGGGGCTGTTGGTCATAGCCAGCAAACAAATCCATCATACCATAAACTGCGTATCCACCAAAGGATTCTGTGAAGTGCTTGACGAAAGGGGGCATAGACGAGTTGCAGATAGTGATGGCATTGAGGGGTTGCAGGTTGTGTACGAGTTGGAGAGTTTTTCTGTCCTATTTGAGGACACAGAACTATTGAGATCGGTAGGTGGCAACCAAGGGTTTGTAAACCCCCGAAGCGATCCAATCCTTAATGATTTGGATAGCTTGATCCCAGGAAGCGGGAGGGACTGGAATGTTGCGAAGGATCCAGGGTGTATGAGGTACAGTTGGAATTTTGACAAGGGGAAAGTAGCATTCGTCAAATCAGCTGTGCTCAGTCGGTACCCAAGCAAAAGCCTTTTCATGAATGTGGATGAGCCAACGGACGAGTTTGACCTCTTTGGGCCATAACCAGTTGGCCGGATCTAAATCGAGGGTGTTGGCTTGCTCTTGTGTGAATCTAGTGCCAGGAATAAATTTGGGAGGGTGAGTAGGAAGTGGTACAATGCCGGCCAAGGGATCAGGACGTAGCCCTTGTAGTATGCAGAACTCCTCCATCAGAGGGGCTGCGATCGGGCATACCTTCTTGGCGACCGGCTTATAGACAAAAGAATGCGAGACAGGGTCAAATAGAAATGAATCGGAAAATGCAGAAAGGTGGACAGGTGAAGGAGATGTTTGCGTAGAGGAGAGGAATGAGTAACACAGGGAAAGAGGTTCACCAGTGGCAGTCTCAGGAATAAGAAGAGGCGGAGATGGAGATGGAGATGGAACAGACACAATAGACGAGTATAAGACAGTAGAATGGGGCTCTCCCTGACTGTTAGGTGGATCATTGATGCTCAAAAACCCATTTCCACAACTGATTGGTGATTGGAGCAGGATAGCCCCTTTCGACACCAAGGGCATCCTTCAAGCCACGCTCGGGTCGGGATACAATATCCTTTACCGGTGTTGGGGTCTCGGAGCGTAATTTTCTGCGTGCCATCTGGGAAATCGTCAGTAGAAGTGCTCATGAGACAATGGAATGGATGGCCGAGAAGCAGGTCAAAGTTGGCTCTTGGCAGAACCTGGACTTGTAAGGAGATGGGGCCAGTGCTGAAGTCAAGATGAAGGTTCTCGACGACGCCGATGGTAGCATCGGAACTTGTATTCACGTTGGTCATGGTCAGCTGGTGATCCAAGCGAACTGGTAGCCCGAGCTCTTCCCATACCCGTTGTTACGGGTTACCTTCAAGGCTAACCGTAAAACCTAGCCGGATTGCTCCACACTAGCAGGACAGAGAGAGAATGACCAAAGAACGCATGGCCAGCTGTGAAGACTTGTCAGAGAACGGAAGGGACTTGCAGATGCAGAGGTCTATCGAAGAACGAATGCCTTTCCTGCATAACTCGACTTGAGCAAGGGCTTGGAGAGTGTTCGAATAGTTGACGGGAGGTGCCTTCCCAAGAGGATGCGCGCAGTGACAAGGACTTGTCGAGATGATATCGAGTACAAGGTGGGATTGACGATGTTACAAGATACAAGGAGATACAAGAGTTGCCTAGGGGCAAGTACAGGGGGGGTGCCAGGTAGATCAAAGCTAAGTATACAGCAGCGGAGAGGAAACACCTAAATAGCGTCCAAGAGTTCGATGACAAAGACAAAGAATGTTCTAGAGAATCAAAGAAGAAGTGCCATGAGGCGAAGAAGTGTTCTAAGAATACACGGGGATCAAAGAAGCGAAGTCAGGTGTTACAAGGTTCAATGGAACGTGTTACAAGGTTCAAAGAAGGAGCGGAAATGAATACCGCATGTCATAGGTCTAGAGTTTGTCCAAGAAATGAGGCATCTAGGGCGAAGGGTATCGGGGAGAGGCAAGAGACGAAGACTGGTGATAAGCCAGTTCACAGAGGGTTCCGTGGAGGAGAAGGTCCAGGGATACGAAGGGAGTGTCCGGGAGGACATCGCAGATGATCCGTTGAGGATCCGAGAGAGTGCCGGCGTTCACCAGCGGTCCTTGTGATGCAAGAGCGATGGTAGACGAGGTGTCTAAGGCAAGGGAGGTCTCAGAGCATCGGAGAATCGAAGAAAAAGATATGGGTCCTTAGCATATTGTAACACCTGTTTAGGCATGGCAACGATCTCAGAACCACTATCCAAAACTCCAACGAGAGTTTGGCCAATATCGACAACAGTGTGTTGAACGGAACACTAGTATCCTTACTTAGTTAGTAGTTCACACAATAACTTACTATAAAAAATGTAACTCTTAACTGAGTTTAAAATCTTAACTCTTGACCCTGACTTTCATTATCGACCCTGACAAGGAACTACTCGACACCTAAACAGGTATGTGCTAAGTCCTTTCCTAGATAGCGCACCCGCAACAGGTTATGAGCCCCGAGTGGCCAGCAAGCGGATTAATTTCCGCTCTGGTACTTGGCTGTACCTGCCCACTGTGATGTGGTGAAAACCACTCCTCTGGATGAACTGAGACTGAGTTATGCGGTCCATACCGCTACTCACTTCTGATGTGGTCCATACCACTCAAAGTAAACGTCTCCTTGTTCCCTCTGTCTGGAAGGACATGAAGGGCTCTGATCGTTCAGCGATGCGGTTTCCCCACGCTCCCTTTTACTAGGTTCCTTACTGACGAATCATCCCAGAAATGTCCTCCTCCATGATCAACTCCATGCCGAAACTGAATGGCAACAACTATACTCAATGGTCTGGGACCATCAAAGCGTACCTCCGCTCTCAAGGTCTCTGGCAACACATTCATCGTACTCACCCAGAAATCCCTCAAGCAACTCCAGCCGTCACCAATGCTGCTGGAACAATCACCACTCCTGCAGTCACTCCCACTCAAGAGGAGATTGACAAAGCCCAGGATAAGCAGGACACATGGGACAACAACGATGATAAGATCGTCGGAGTAATCACTCTCACAAGCGAGCGCAGCATAATCGAGTCCGGAATCGACTTCAATGCCGAAGCCACAGATCTCTGGAATGCCCTGAAGGCGAAATTTGACAGACCAACTGTCTCCTCCGCAATTACGGAGTTCAAAGACCTTCTGGCGGTCACACTCCCAGAGAACAACTCTCCGGTGTCGGCGTTCTCGAAACTCAACGGACACCTCAAGCGTTTATCGGATTACGGCTATTCAATCGACGCCAAGATTGCGTCGATGATTTTTATTGCCAAACTTCCTAAATACGCTGACCCTGTCGTTGCAGCCATCACTGCCGCCTCCGTTGACGTTGATCCCACCACACGACTTCCCAAGGCTCAATTGCCATCAACAACGGACCTTGAAGCCCAGGTCATCGTTACCTGGCAGACGCACGCCCAGCACCATAAGCCGGACCACCCGCAGGCCAAGAAAATCTCAGCCGTTAATGTTAGGATTGCTTCTAACAATGCTTTGCAAAGTGCTCAGCCCTTGAAAGAAGAGAAAAGATATTCTGATTCTAAGGAACTATGCTACAATACAGGCCCTACTTATACTAGAGTGTTATCTGGGCAGTGCATACATGTGTATGACAGGAGGTCGAAAGGCAGTGAACATGTGTAGGAAGTGAGGATAGATAGAGGAACGTGTATGGGAAAAGAAGTTCTAACATTACCCCCTTTTCAGGATTGAAGCTCCGGATTCAATGAGAGGTAGAGAGGCGGCGTATGGTGAAGGAGGGGATTTTAATCGCAAGCCGCGGTGCGTCAGGATGGGTGCGATGAAAGGTAGCAATGGCTTTAGACGCATTTGGAAGGTCCGCCACCTTGATCCATTCATTTTCCTCGCGAGGAAATCCCTTCCATTTGATGAGGTATTCAATGGTATTCCGCGATCGTCGGGAATCCACGATCTGTTCTATCTCATGTTCCTCTTGGCCATTTACCAGCTCTGGAGGTGGGGGAATGGGAAGACGTTGTATTTTGAATGTTCCTTGTACATAAGGATGGAGGAGACATTCGTGAAAGACGGGGTGGATAGTTCGCCAGGATTTGTCCAGTTTGAGGCGATAGGCTGCGAGCCCTTCTTTTTTGATAACTTCGAACGGACCGTAACGCTTATCATCTAGTTTTTTTGAGGGTCGTTCCGTTCGTATGTTTGTAGCCTCTAAAAGAACCTTATCTCCCAGTTGGTACTCCTTTGGAGGGCGAATTTTCCTATCGTGGAAGCGTTTCATATCAAAGGCGGCCATTTTTAATGCTGCTTTGGCCATTTCTTGCGACTGTTGCATTTCTTGAACAAATTCCGCGGCCGTGGGATTTCTTATCTTGTTTATATGATAGTATCCCGACCTCGGGTTATGTCCATAGTTGAGGAGGAATGGCGAGAAACCTGTCGCTGATGAAGTGGATTGGTTGTGTGCGAATTCAGCAATAGGTAACCATTCGGCCCAGTCGTTTTGCCTGTGATTTACGTATATGCGTAGGTATTGTTCTACCCAGGCATTGATGTGTTCCGTTTGCCCGTCTGTTTCTGGGTGATATGCCGTGGATGGATTCCCTTCTATCTGAAGGAGATGATAGAGTTCTTTCATAAATGACGATACGAATTGAGGTCCCCGGTCTGAGATGATCTTTTTGGGAATACCGTGTAATTTGAATATGTCATTTTTGAAGATGTTGGCGACTCCTGATGACGTGATGTTCATTGATATGGGGAAGAGTCTTGTCATCTTGGAGAATCTGTCTACTACCACCATAATTCCATCTTTTCCTTGGGACTCCGGAAGCGGTCCGATGAGGTCTAATGATATGACTTCCCATGGTGCTTCTGGGATTGCGTTTGGGTTTAACGGGGTTCTTTTTCCTCGTCTATCTACTTTGACTCGTTGGCATTTGTCGCACCCTTTTACGTATGTTGTGAGGTCCTTTTTTAATGTTGGCCAAAAGAAGTTGGTTTTGATTAAATCGTGTGTTCTTTTGACTCCGGGGTGACCTGCTATTGGATGATCGTGATGTTCTTTCAGGATTCGTTCTCTTAGTTGGGGGTTTGGCGGAACATATGTGAGGTGTTTCCAACGAATGACGTTGTCTTTGGTGTGCCAAGGGGAATCCTTTTGGCTTAATCCTTGTTGGACGGTCGATTCGATGTTCTTTTGAGAGTTTTGGATGGTGGAGTATATGTCTGGGGCGATAGTTCTGATTAAGAATGTGGAAGGGAGGAGTGTTTGTTGTTTGTTATCCGCGTCTACCCCCTTTTCAAAGTCTGGCCTCCGGGACAGGGGGTCCGCCGGGTTTGTTTTGCCCGAGCGATGTTCGATGGTGAAGGAATATTCGGCGAGGGTTTGTTTCCATCGAGCTTGTCGCCTAGATAAGTCTTGGGGTTTGGTGAAGAAGGTAAGGTTTTGGTGGTCGGTAAGGATAAGGAAGGGGGATGGAGTGTCGAGAAGATATTGGCGCCATTCTTTCAGGGCAAAGATGATTGCTGCCATTTCCAGATCTGCCGCATGGTAATTCCGTTCCGCATCATTAAGGGATCTGGAAATAAAGGCCACTGGGTGCCATTTGTCATTGACCTTTTGGGTGAGTACGGCTCCCAATCCAATTCCCGAACCATCCGTTTCGATTCTGAATTGATCACGATCAGTGGGCATATGTAGTGCCGGTGCTGAGGTGATGGCTTGTTTCAATGTGTCAAAAGCCGTTTGACACTCATTGGTCCAGAGGAAGTCCCTCTTGACTGACGTGAGAGCGTTCAAGGGACGAGCTATCTGCGCGAAATCCTTGATGAATCGGCGATAGAAGTTGAGGAAACCGAGGAATCCTCGGAGTTGTTTCTTCGTCTCCGGTATTGGCCAATCAAGGACCCCTTGAACCTTAGTTTTGTCCATTTTGACTTGTCCTTGCGAGACGATGAGACCCAAATACTCGGTTTCGGTTGTCTCAAATTCACACTTTGTGTGTTTGACTGAAAGTTTGTGGTCTCGAAGGATTTGAAGGACTTGACGGACTGTGTGTCGATGGTCTTCGAGTGTGGCAGAGAAGACCATGATATCGTCCATGTAGACAATCACCTTTCCCCTGTTGATGAGATCGCGGAAGATGTGATTCATCATTGTTTGGAACGTTGCCGGGGAGTTTGTGAGGCCGAAGAACATTACAAGAGGTTCGAAAAGTCCCCTGTTAGTTCGAAAGGCTGCTTTCCACTCGTCACCCTCTTTCATACGAATGTTGTTGTAACCCCATCGAATGTCCAGCTTTGTATAATACTTGGCTTCCTTGAGTTTGTCGATGAGCTCGCTGATAAGGGGGAGAGGGTATCGGTTTTTGATGGTGATGTCGTTTAGTTTTCGGTAATCTTGTACCGGGCGGAGTTTGCCGTCTTTCTTCTTGATGAAAAAGAAGGCAGAGGCGAAAGGAGATTTGGAAGGACGGATTCATCCCGTTTTGAGGTTTTCTTCGAGGAACTCATCCAATTCCTTTTGTTCGACCGTGGTGAGATTATACGTTTTACAGTCGATTTTGTGGTTGCCTGGGAGCAATTCAATGGCGTGATCCCATGGTCGCCTTGGAGGGAGTTCGTCAAAGTTTTCCTTGGCAAATACGTCGGCGAAGTCGTGATATATCGGGGGAACAGTTTCTTCGAACGACTTTTCTTTTGATCTTGCTTCGATGGCCAGATCTGTGGAGAGGGTGTTGATATATTGATGATCTAGATAGAAGATTCGATTGTCTTCTTCATCATCTTCATCTTCTTCATCGGGGATTAACCCGGGAGTGTGGTCTCCTTGACACGTGGATAAATCGATCGTTCCTTTTTGCCAATCGATTGTTGGGCTGTGCTTTTTTAACCAATCGTGTCCTAGGAAGATGGCGTGGGTGGATAGGTCGGCTTTTGCCATTGCCATTTGTTCACTATGTCCATTGACTTTCATTTCGAATATGGTGAACTCTTTGATGGTCTTGTTGGCATGTGGGGACCCATCGGCGTTGTAGACTTTGATGGGTATAGGTAGTTCGTACGAAGGGAGGTCGTTTTCGTTCGCGAACTTGGTATCTATAGTGGTTCCTGTACACCCGCTATCCACCAGTGCCTTTGTTGTGATGACCTTTCCTGTTTGCGTGGTTATGGCAACATCTACCTCTAGTGCGTTTTTCGATCGTTTCCGTTGTGTGAATCGGGGTTTGTTTTGTAATTCCCGGATTACGAAGTGTGCTTCGAGTGGTGTTGCTTGTTTGAGTTGTTGTATGAAGGAGGGCGTAATTTCTTGGATTCTCGATTCATGTACGAACGATCGGAGGTGTTTTTCCGCTCTCAATTCGTCTTTTTGATCAATAATCTTTTTTATCCATTGGCATGTCCATGGATCTATGGTGTTACGCCATCCCCCTCGTGTTGTGGAGTCCTCAGCAGACTTGCTTTTCGGGGTCGTCGTTTGGTCTACTTGTGGGCGCAATGTGCCTTTTCCATACGACCTGTCCAATGTCTCTGGGTTTGTCCAGCTCACGGCGGGTTTCGTATGGTCGAGGTAGTGATCCCCCTCTTCGACCATCTGACCCTTACTTTGCTCCTTCTTAGCCTTTCCCGTGGGACACCGTGTGTTCTCTGGTGTACTCTCTTTCCATGAGGAAGCACCACCGTTAGTGGACCCCACATTGGGCTCCCGGCCGGTACTTGGCTTCGAAGTGTCTTGTGCCATCATAGGACTCTTGATTCCCGTAGATCCGAATCCCTTGTTTCCTCGGCTTGTTGCGTCCAACTCCTGTACTTCTTCCATCTCGTCTTCCACTATCTTTTCAACGACGAGTTGGGCGATTCGGTCTCCTCTCTTTATAGGAAACTGGATGTCGGAGTTGTTGATAAGGAGTACCTTAACTTCGCCTCGGTAATCCTTATCTATTACGCCTGCTCCCACGTCTACCCCGTGTTTTGCTGCGAGGCTGCTTCGTGGTGCTATTCTTCCATAAGTGCCTGAAGGAAGTTTGATGGCGATTTGCGTGCCCACCAACATGCGTTTTCGGGGCGGCACTGTTATGTCTTCGGCACTACAGAGGTCTCTTCCTGCAGCGCCTTCCGTTCCTTTTTGGGGCCTTCTTCCTTCGGGCCCTAGATATTTGAATTTTATTTTAGGAGTTTCTTTCTCATCGATGGGAAGAATGGAATATTTATTGTTTTTATCGATGGAATTACATGTGTTTCGGAAGTCAGATGCTCCTTTCATTGACTTCCGGTGGGAAAATCCTCTTCTTCGACTTGTTTGATGGCTGCTGCCAGCCCCTCGGCGTCGTAATATTCTATTTGACGGTTTCGGAATGTCATGGTCCTTACCGTCCTTTTGGCCCTCATGTGTTCTGCACATGGCCAAGGTTTGCCGCATTGCCTACATTTGTTTTCGGCACGGGCTTGGGATAGGTCCATCGGCACGCCGCTACCCCCAAATGTACCGGCTTGATTTGGGTGCACTGCCGTAGTGGCAGGAGATGCGGTGGTTGTGCTGCTTGAAGCAGCGGAGGTGACTGTGGGAACTGTCCCAGGGCGAACATAGTTCGCGATGGGGCGTTTTCCTTTGTAATTGGGGCTTACCCAGCCCTCGGGCTTCTTGTTGGCCGTCCACGTGTTTTGCCTTGTGGAGGCCGCGTTGTTGGGGTTATTTTGGGCCTGGGAAGACCCGCCTTGTGTTTGTGGAGCCATGCTCCGTTTTCGTTCTGCGATTTCCTCAAGGACACGTTCGTGCCTGAGGAGGGCCTGGATCCATTCTTCCAGGTTGTGGTTTTGTAATAGGAGCGGCTGGTGCAGCTCCACTCCTTCGACGATTTGGTTTCTAACGGCGCGTCGGAGGTAGTATACTAGCTCCTCCGCATCGTTTTCTTGATCGTATTCGGCCTCGAAGACCGTCTGATGGAATCGGGTGATGAAGTCTTCGAGGACTTCATCCTTCTTCTGCCTCATGGATTTTAGTTCATCCCGTGCTGTCCTTTTCAGGGACACGGGTGCGAAGTTTGTGGCGATGTTCATTTTGAACACCTCCCACGACTTGGTTTCTATTTCTCCCGAGGCCAGGAGATAGTTTGCGTAATGGGCCGCCGCCCCTTCTGTCATAAATGATAATACTATGTTTATTTTTTGGAACGTTGTTGGTTCGTTCCGGAATCCTCCCAGGTATACGACAACTTGTCGCCACCAGACATGGAACTTCTTTTTGTCCCCGTCATAGCTTGGTGGCTTTGTGATGTAATTTTTGCCGAGTTCTTTGGCTTCTGATTCGAAGACCGGATCTGCCATTTTGATGTCGGCGATGTTGGAGTATCGTGACTCCGTCTTGTGGTCTCTTTTCACCTGGGCGGTGATTTCTTCGGTGAGCGTCTTGGTGAGCTCTTTTAGTTGTTGAGCCACCAGTCTTGCTACCAGGTCCTTTGCTGCTTGGGTCATTTCGCTTTCGCCCGACATGTCTGGTTCGGACTCTGAATCTTGGAATGGTTCTGGGGTTGGTTGGCGGATTTGGAACGACACTTTGATCAAATTAAGCCACTACCACGAAGAGGGCGGAAATGATCTCGGTGTCTATTCTAGGTACAAGGTGGGAAGCAGGAACTCTTCTCCGTTTGTGGATAGGAGTGGGAGAGTTTTCAAATTTGGGGTTGAGAACCACTCAGCAGCGGTCAGCTGGGGTTCCGGAGATGGTGCGGGTGAGCGGCGAGCTTTCTCCCACTTGTATTGGTCTTCGTATAGTTTGTTGAGTAGTTCCTGGCGTTTTCGGCGTTGCCGAAGTTCTTTCTGATAGTCGGCGAGTCGAGCCTGACGACGAGCTGCCGGATTGGGAATGATGAGGTAAGCGAACGGACCGTTTGCGGTTCGGCCCGTAAAGATGTAAAAGGGTAGAGGTGTGCGAAGGTCAAGGATGAAGAATCGGTGACCAAGAGGAGAGAATCAGAATAATGTTAGGATTGCTTCTAACAATGCTTTGCAAAGTGCTCAGCCCTTGAAAGAAGAGAAAAGATATTCTGATTCTAAGGAACTATGCTACAATACAGGCCCTACTTATACTAGAGTGTTATCTGGGCAGTGCGTACATGTGTATGACAGGAGGTCGAAAGGCAGTGAACATGTGTAGGAAGTGAGGATAGATAGAGGAACGTGTATGGGAAAAGAAGTTCTAACAGTTAAGCGTCACACCGAGGATCCGAAGTTCTCGCAACAGCAAGGCTCCTCATCAACGACTACTACTGGCGACAACTCTACTGGTGGCCAAACAAACGCAAACGGCAAGAAGAAACGTCGGGAAGGCCAACGTTCAGACGATGCGCAGGCGCGGCGCGATGAAAAGCGCAAGAAACGCAAGGAAAAGCGTGCAGCGCAAGCCGCCGCATCCTTCGCCTTCGCCGCCCCCATCATCCTTGACTCAGCCGAAACAACGTATGCCGAGCCAACGATCGATCCGCGCGCACTTGCGCACACTACCGGTTCGACTCAATACGGTCCCCCTGCGTTCCCTCAAACCGTCACCACCGCCTCTCTCGCCCGTCGCCTTGAGGTCCCAGCTACCTCAGGCACACTCCGTCATCTCGAATCAGTTGTGACGCGGCGTCATGCCGCTCCAACTTCCCTTGCAGCCCGACTATCATCCCATCCGTATGCCCATCCGGTTCGCTCCGAAACGGCCCCGACTTGCGCCGAAAACGACTCGAATCGCTTCGAAACGCTCGAGGACACTCCCACGCGGTCGCCTTCACCGCTCTCATCGCTTTTCGGACCCGAAAATCCGGAATCCTCGTTCCCAGACCCTGTGGTCTCACTCCCAGTCGCCTCCACCTCATTCGGCACACCTACCAGCGCCGAAATCGACCCAATCGCGCTGGAATCGGCCTACTTCGACTTTGACATGGCCGATGACACGGTTTCGCTTGGAGACGAGGGCGATCTAGACGAGTTTTTGGCGGAATTTTACAACAAAATGGACGCGTATGTTCATTCATCACATCTCTCTGCTACAGGTACTGATGTGCGGACCTTTTCGCCACAGGTAAATAGTTTACAAGCTTTCCCTGTAGTAGATACAAATTTAAATAAATCTACTTTACCGGATTTCGCCCTATGTGATTCCTGTAACAAGAAATCTACCAAAACTCATGATCACAGCCATGACCACAAGCTCCCTTCGGACATGTGGCTTCTTGATTCAGGTGCCTCTGCACATTTCTCTCCTGACAAATCAGACTTTGTGGAATACGTCCCTTTCAACAACCCAATCTTTGCTAGTACCACAAATGGGAAAGCAGAAATAATTGGCAGAGGAACTGTCATCATAAAGTTCAGGAATCATTTTGCTAGACTGTCACCAGTCATGCATATGCCATCCTGTTCTATTAGATTAATTTCTATGGGCACCCTCCTCAAAAACTCTTGTTTCACTCTTC
>JBBPUN010000395.1:0-13824 GCA_038094715.1 Heimioporus punctisporus | reverse complement strand
TATACTACGTGGTCGGTCTGCTTTGGACCGCTCTTCGCCTCGGCCCTTTCAATACCCCTTTCGGCCGCCTTTCTTTCCTCCCTTACCATTCGACGCAGGGCCCCTTTTCGTGTAGCCCACACTTTTCCCTGAGGTGAGGGCGGAGCACGGGAAGTACTCGTATCCATCCACCTGGTTGGCGCAATCGTCGCATATCGCCCATTGGGGTTTCGGCCTTGCTTCAATGCACTTTCCTTTGGCCTTGGGAGTCTTCTCTTTTTCACCTTCTTCCGCCCTGGCCATTGTTTTTATTTTACTGCTCCCTTCCTATTCGTTTCGGTCAGCCGGTTCTCAGCTTCCTAATTTCTGCTTACCCCTCGATCGTCAGCCTTGAGTCCGATATGGTCAGGCCAGAGGACACTGAGCTGGTCCTGCCACAGGTATTGCAGCTTGTCGGCATATTGAATTGCTTCCTGGACTTCGTCGCTCGGCGTCCAACCTGTCTTACGACCGCTCTGTTTCTCGAATCTTTCGACTTCAAGGAGCCCTCGGAAATACTCCTCCTGCCCCGTCTGGTCAGCCTTCGACTGTTTTAACTTGCCTCGGCACTTACATGGGTTCATTGGTACTCGCCAAATAGGGTCTCCTTCTTGGCTTCGATCTTTCGGTGCTCCAAGATCGTCATTTTGGCTACCAATTGCATCTGGCGTTCCACAGCTTCTTGATGCCGACACAGCTGTTCGGCGCGCGGATCCTTCAGCTCACGCTTCGGTGCCACCATTAGTTTAGCTAGGTCAATTTTTTCGGACATGGTGATGTTTTCGATGCGTATCTATCTCTTCTCGGGCTGTTTTTTATACGGGTCCGCCTTTAGGTACACCCTCCACATCTGTGGGACGGTTCCCGTAGCCCTTGGCCTTGTGTTTGGTCGCTTCGCAACCCCCGGGTTTCTGATCGCATCTTTGATGTTGCCGACTGGGGACGGTCAGTATCTCAGTCCCCCTCGGGGTGTTGTAGAGCATGCATGATTGTTTCTACACCAGTTCAACTTTGACTTATCATTCATTTCAGTTCCCGTTCCACATCTTCTTACATCTACTCCACCTTCGGTTGGACAGGTTTGCGAAAGTATAGTTACTGAATTGTCGCTTTTTGTTCTACCTCTCATCCCTCTTTTCTCATCTCACTTCTCTCACATTTCTCTTACTTCTCTCACATTTTTCCAATTCATTTATTTACATTTCAGGGGCATACGACAGACTACAGGCCGTAGTCTAACCCCAACTCCTTCCTTAACCGTTCCACCTCTTCCTCCCGCTCCATCTCCTTCTCCGTCCACCAGATCCGCTCCTCCCAAGCATCCCAAAGCTGGGAATGTGCCACCTGGAGCGCCGCCAGTGTCCTGTTGCGCTCGGCCCGAGGTACAGGCTGGGGCGCGATCAGGCGCACCACTGGCACCCTCACCGGCTCTCTCCCGGCCTCTTGTCCCCTCTCCTGCTCCTTCCAACTCTCTTCTTCTCTTTCCTCTCTCTCTCTCCTCTCCTTCTCCTCTTTCTCTTTCCCCTTCTCGCTCCGAGTCCCCTTGCTCTCCTTCAGCGCCTTCACCTTTGCCTTCTCTTTGCCCTTCCTTGCGGGTGTCTCCTTTTCCTTCTCCTCCTTCTCCTCCTCTCTCTTGCTCTCCGACGATATCGAGATCATCGTCACCATGTTCCCGACCGGTGATGCGACCCGGACCGGGTGTACATCTGCATGTACCACTGTGGTGTTACTTTATCAGCTCACCAACGAATGAATTCTGGACAACTTACCCTTTGGTCTACTCGGCCCTGCCGCCGCCTTCTCCATCACCTGTGCCAACGGGGTCACCTTCATCGTTTTGAGGGCGACCGGCTTCAGCACCACCGTCATCCGTGGCCTCGGCCCAAGTTTCTTGGGGCGAGGGCCCGTCTTGCCTGCAGCCCAGCTGCACCTCAGCTTCCGGGAATTGCACGGCTGACAGGCTGAGCCCGTTCCTGGCCTGCACACCTCCCTGTCCTTTTGACACCACTCGCATGGGTCGACCGTATCCGTTGTTGTTGTTGTTGTTGTTGTTGTCGTCGCAGCCTTCGCCGTGGCTGTCTTCCTCTGGATAGCCCAGCAGGGCTGCTCATCCCCTTCGTCCTCGGCCTTGGCCTTGTCCTCATCCTCCTCCCGCATACGCTGTTCTCGTTAGCTCCTGACTTACTCTCCAGACAGATCACATACCTTTCGTGTCACCGACGCAGCTGATGCTTCTGTTGACCCATCGCCCGCCGGCTCTACTGTCGTCGCCACCACCGCTTCCTCCTCCACGTTCGTCGTCGTCGTCACCGGTGTCGGCGTGTCCACCGTCATCTGCGCTTTGCCTTGAGTGCTCGCCAGCACCGTTTGAGTCACAGCTACCTGCTCGCGTTCCTCCCATAAGTCGAAAGTAGCGGCTGCCTCATTGAGCAGCCACGTCACCTCCTCGTCAGCGCTGACATTGAGGCCCAACGCATCGGCATTGTGGAGCGTGGCCTCAAATTTGTCCTGCGAGTTACCGTTAGTCAGTCGCTACCTGCGATCTGTGTGTCACACACCGAGACCTCTCTGAACTCCCCCATCCACATCTGCTTCTCCTCCTCCAGGTCCTCCCTATCATCGGGTATGGTCCTCACAACCACCTCCAATGTTTGCAGCGTTGCGTCATAACATTGCCGCACGAGCTGTCGCGTGTTGTCCCCATTGCGGTTGAGGGCGCGGAAACGGCCCACGGACCCCGACATCGTCGACTGTGTGCTTGCGATTTGAGACATGAGTATTGAGGTGGTGGTGGTGAGAGAAGAAGAGAACTAGACGCGTTACCGGTCTGTGCCCACGTTATACGCAACGCGTTTGCTGAGGTCCATTGTGCTGACTAAGCGCACCGCCACATCCGACCGAGGACGGTCAGCAGCTAAGTCCCCCTCGGATGTAGAGCACATAGTGGCTCTACGGTTATATCCCATCATTTTTAATATATAAGACCTCTGATCTTACTTCTTGGATCGTCTGCATACCGTTTTGACCCCTCTTTTCTTCTCCTTAGATTGATTACACCAACTGATCCAACTCAGAAACTCATTACGGGTTGCCGCTGACAACCCCCTCGGTCCAAATACCCCTCAATGGGTTGGATCGACGTTACTTTGTATTTTCGGCACATTTTCTACATTATTTTTCCATTATCTTCATTTTTGCCTCAGTCGAGCTCACTCGGCAACTCGAAGTTTCGTAGTGTCGGTCCAATTATAATCGGCCGACGGTTTGTTGACAGGTAGATTTCCGATCTTATTCCCTACCTCATCTCTTCCTTTAACCCCATTCATTTTTCTTTCGCCGATATGCTCGATATACAGTCTGGGGTGTGCCCTGGACTATAAGTCTGTATTCTGCAGAACAATAAAGATCTTTCGCATCCCCTTCACACTAGGGCCCTCCGAGAGTCGACCCTGGCCCTCCGTCCTTTGTAAAATATTACCAAAGCCTCTCCGTCATCGTCGCTAACATCCTCGGCATCCATCTCCGTCGGTCAGGCACAGCCGGCGACTTCTCCATCCTCTCGATCTTTCTCGACTCGTCACTCAGCCCAGCAGGCGCCGATTATCGTCACCGCAAGCGTCGGCCTTAGGCAACTTGCGCCATCGTCTTACCCATCGTCTATCCAGCAGGTCACGGCCCTCGGCAACCCGCCTCATCGTTATCTACCTCTGCGCCATCATCTTACCCATCGTCTATCCAGCAGGTCATGGCCCTCGGCAACCTGCCTCATCGTTATCTACCTCCTTTGTCATCCATCAGGCAAGTCACGGCCTTCAGCAACTTGTCACATTGTCATTTCTGTCCTCTTCCTTCTGTCGGACTAGTCTCGGCCTTCGGTCACTAGCCCCTTTGTCTCCTTCACTCTTCATCGAACTAAAAGCTGTCAAGTGCAGTTCCCTTCTCAACTCTACAAAGGTATACTCGTTACAGAGTCCCTTGGAAGAACAAATCGCATTCCCCTTTTCACAACTACACTACGGGAGGTAGGGACTAACCATCCCAGCCTCTTCTAGTATTCTTCAGTGCCACAACCTCAGACCCCAATGCTATGGATGTAGACACAGTTCGCCTCTCCAAGCTTACCCCCACAGAACGAGCCAGATGCTTCAGAGAAGGCCTCTGCCTTAGATGTCACAAAAAGGGACACAACGCTCAACAATGTCGCTCCTTCACACCCACCACCTCCAACCCTCGACCCACCACCTCCACCAATCCCTTTAGAAACACCCAACAGATTCAATCGACCAATACCTCTGTCGTTCCCCCTCCCCCAGCTAAGCCAACCTCTGCTCTTGAAACCTACGTCAATAACCTTCGCACAGCAGGAAAGGGCGAAGAAGAAATCCTTCAAACGCTCAAACTCTGCTTCGATGACACCCCCAAGGAAGATTCCCCTTTGGGTTTTCAGTAAGGGAAGAAGTAGCGACGTCTCCTTCCCTCTCCGTAGATATCTCTGCTGTACTTGTAGGGCTAGCAAATGAACGAACCATGCATCTCCCAGTCCAACTACAAGCAGGATCTCAAAGCGTCGACACCACTGCCCTCATTGATTGTGGTGCTACCAATAATTTCATCAACTCATCTCTTGTCCCCTCTCTCAGATCTGGTATCCGCAAACTCCCCCAACCACTCACTGCCTACAACGTAGACGGAACTCCAAATCAACAAGGAACCATCAAATGGACCATATCCACGAACACCTCCCTTTCCAACTCATCGAATAAGGAAACATTCTTTGTAGCATCTCTTGGATCTCCTCATATCATCTTAGGAATGACTTGGCTAAAGAAACGAAATCCTAGTATCAACTGGACGGCTAACACCCTCTCCCTCCAGGATGCTGTGGTACCTCTTCGTGAGAGTCCGCCCTGGAACGAGGAAGAAGCTGATCCATACCCACAACACCTAGGGAAGATCACCCTCTCCACACAACTTGCTCAGCAAGAAAAACCACCCGAGCAAGAGATCCCCTCCTGGTGCAAAGAATTCGAAGATGTATTCTCTGAAAAAACATTCAACACCCTACCTCCCCATCACTCTTTTGACCATACCATCGAACTTAAGCCCTCTTTTGTCCCAAAGATTGCCAAAATCTACCCTCTCAACCCTGCTGAGCATGAAGCCTGCCGCTCCTTTGTTGAGGAGAATCTCAAAACTGGTCGTATCATCCCTTCCAAATCCCCTCAAGCATCTCCCTTCTTTTTTGTCCCAAAGAAAGATGGTACCCTTCGCCCCTGTCAAGACTATCGATACCTCAACTCTCACACCATTCGAAACGCATACCCTCTCCCACTCATCACTGAACTGATTGATGACATGAAAGATTCCACTCTCTTCACCAAACTCGACATTCGCTGGGGCTATAACAACATCAGGATAAGGGAAGAAGACCAATGGAAAGCGGCGTTTATCACCCCTCTGGGTCTCTTTGAACCAACAGTCATGTTCTTCGGTTTTAACAACGCGCCCCCGACTTTCCAAGCCTTTATGAACCATGCCTTCGCTGATATGATCGCTGAACGATGGTTAAAAATCTATATGGATGACATTGGCATACACACAGGGACGACATAGACCTACACCATGAACGGACCAAACGAGTCCTTCGTCATGCACAAGAACTTGGCCTGTCATTCAAACTATCTAAATGCTCTTTTGATGCTCCCCAGATGGAATACCTTGGCCTTATCATTGGACAAGGTCATATCCAAATGGACCCTGTCAAACTCAAAGCTATAGATGATTGGAAACCCCCCACCTCTGTCAAGGGAATCCGCTCTTTTCTAGGTTTCGCCAACTTCTATCGTAAATTCATCCCAAACTTCTCCAACCTTGTCGCACCCCTCACCCTCCTCACCCGAAAAGATGAACCTTGGCTATGGACCTCGCTCCAAGAACGTGCCTTCAATACCCTGAAAACATGCTTCTCCTCCGCCCCAGTCCTCTCCTTCCCTGATGTCTCTTGTCCCTTCTCAATAATGACAGACGCCTCCCTCCTTGCAGCTGGTGCAATCCTTCTAAAAACCGATCCCAATGGCGACCTCCACCCCTGTGCCTACTTCTCTAAAACCTTCAGCCTAGCCGAACGCAATTATGACATTTATGACAGAGAACTCCTTGCCATTATTCTTGCCCTCCAGGAATGGTGCCATTATCTCCAGGGAACATCACACCCAGTCACTGTCATCACTGATCATAAAAACCTCTCTTACCTCAAGGACCCTCGCAAACTCTCTCGTCACCAGGCTCGCTGGGCTCTTTTCCTCCAGGACTTTGACCTCCTTTGGCAAATCACCCCTGGTACTCAAATGGCACCTGCGGATGCTCTCTCTTGGAAGGATACTGTCGATACCACCCTGGACAACACCTCTTCCTCCATCCTCCCAGACCCCCACATTATCAATGCCCTGGACCTCTCCCTTATCGAACAAATTCGCTCCTCCTCCTCCTCGGACCCCCTTGTCCTCAAAGCCCTTACCTCCCTTCAGACCAACACCCCCCTCTTCCCTCGTTCCTCATTACTTGATTGGTCCTTTGACAACGGTCACCTTTTCTTCTGCAACTGCATGTTCATTCCCCCCTCCTCACGCTCCCTCCTTCTTCATGCCCTCCATTCCTCTCCCACAACTGGTCACATGGGCTTCTTTCACACCAAAGCTCTTGTTGAACGCGACTTCTGGTGGCCTGGCCTTAGCACCTTCATCAAAAACTTCATCGCTGGCTGTGCTTTATGCCAACAATCTAAAGTTAACACCCATCCCACCGTGCCCCCCCTCACCCCCATCCCCTCTTCCACTTGCCTCCCCTTCCATCAACTCTCCATGGACCTTATCACTGATCTCCCCTCCTCCTCTGGCTTCGATTCTCTTCTGGTCGTGGTCAACCATGGCCTTACAAAGGGGGTAATTCTCATTCCTTGTAACAAAACCATAGATGCAGCAGGAGTAGCCCTCCTTTTCTTCAATCATGTATTCAAACGCTTTGGACTCCATGACACAATCATATCTGATAGAGGCCCACAGTTTGCTTCTGCATTCACACAAGAACTAGCCCAATTACTTCACTATGATGTTTGCCTCTCCACAGCTTACCACCCCCAGACTGATGGACAAACTGAATGAGCAAACCAAGAAATTGAAACATACTTCCGCATCTTCTGTGGCAATCAACCAAACACCTGGTCCTCCTTCATCACCTCCACCGAATTCCACCACAACTCCTCCCCCCACTCGTCCACCAAAGCCTCCCCCTTCTCTCTCATGCTAGGATATGAACCTCGTGCTTACCCTCCCCTTGGAAAGATGTTCCTCCCAGCTCTCACCAAGAGACTCTCCCACCTAGAAGAATCCAGAAGGGAAGCTCTCGCTGCACATGACTCTGCTAGACGTCTCATGACTCAACACACCTCCCAAAAGTTCTCCCCATGGAAAGTGGGAGATAAGGTTTGGCTAGAAGCCACCAACCTTCGCATCCCTTACCCCTCTAGGAAACTCACTCCCAAACGTCTGGGACCCTTTGAGATCATACAGGTCCTATCACCACTCACCTATTGCCTTCGACTCCCCCCTTCCTGGAAAATCCATGATGTCTTCCACGCCACCCTCCTATCTTCTCATCGCCTTACTGAAGCACACGGCCCCTCCTTTCCCACTCCACCTCCTGACATAATAGATGGTGAAGAAGAATACAAAGTTGATGGAATCCTCTCCCATAAGGGCTCCCCTGGCCGTTATCAGTACCTGACCGCATGGAAAGGTTACTCAGCATCAGAAAATACTTGGAAACCTGAAAGTAATCTCCGCCACGCTTCTTCTATCCTAAAACAATATTAAAAAAATCATTCACTTCGATAACCTGATGTCTCTGTTCTTCCTTTTCCTCGCAACCCTTCCTGCATTTTGTATAGTCACCTCTGCATTCCTCATCCAATATGTCCTCCTCTGACCACTCCTCTTCCTCTCCCTCCTCCCTTTCTTCTTTATGTAGCCGCCCTGTCCAACCCATCTTCCTCCCTGCCTCTGCCATCAACACACTTTACGCGAGCATTCTGGCAACACCCAATCTAGTCCATGCTCTGGAAGAGGACCCCCTGTATGAGGAAGACGAGATCTCTCAGGAGCTAGTACGCCTCTTCTTTGATATTTCAAAAGTTCAATCCTACCACTTCCAATCCGCCCCTTCTGATTTACCGGCTGAGTTTGGCCTTCCCCTTCGTCTTTTGATCAATCATATCCCAGAATGGGTCTTATCCCTTTTACATATGCAAGGATTCCATGTCTTCGTGAATCGCCTTGACCCCACTCTTGTATATCCCATTTTTCGTTGTATCTTCCTCTCTCTACCTTTAGATGCTCGTGACCAATACTTTACCTCTCTTGACGCCCTCCCATCCTCACCTCGTCCGTTACCTATTCTACCTCCATCTTCTTCACCTCCTTCACTCCTCTCTCGTATCAATTCTCCCCCCATGGCTCCACCACCTCCCACCTCACCCTCACCACCTTCTGACGAACGCCACTTAGACCCTATCATCCTTGCACGAAACCAAGAACTCGTTCAATACATCCACCTCCCCTCTGGGCTCCGAGTTATGTCCTCAGCAGTACAAACAGTCCCATCCCCCTTTATCTGCCAACCGACCACTGCCCATACCAGATGCCACCACTGTAACCTTCTTGGTCATTATTGAGACGACTGCCCCGAGTATAGATGCCCCTCTTGCCATCGCTATGCCCCTGGCCATCCTCTTCATTGCTGCCTTACCACCCAATGCAACTTTTGCCATAGATGGGGACATGGGGAACACTTCTGCCCTACCAGAATTTGCGGATGTTGCAATGAAAGTGGTCATGTCATCGGTGACTGTCCGATTGAACATTTCACAGTGGAACAAGCCACCTCGTCTCATACAGCAGCACCTCCAATGTTCAAAGGACTTTGAGATATTGAAACCTGGGGTTCAATTGTATGAGAGGGGTAATGTTACAATTTCTTTCCTATCTCCTCATGTTCTAGTTATCTCTTCCCTTCGCCCCACTTTTCATCGTCTCTTTGGTATGTACATTTCAGTCTACGACTATGTTCACCTTCTAGTGGTCATAGGCTTTCCACATATCTTTGCTCTTGTCGTTTAGTCATACTTTCTTCATCTTCTCCTTCCTTCATCTTCCATGGACAGCCACTCCGCAGCAGTTTCTATCACAACTGCTTAGTTATCCATTCTATCATGTTCTATAGTGTTCTATGCTTACGCGTCGCCCACTACTTATACCTACTGCCATGTACAGTAGTACTCCATTCTCGATCTGCACAATCTAGCGTCGCTCTTGAGTCCTCCCTAGTTCCCTAAGTCCCTAAGCACCCTCTCCGCTTTCCCTAAAGCGTATAGTTTCACTGATCATTCCTCTGAACATATAGATATCTCCTCCAGGCTGAGTCATACCTCTTCGTGAGTGTCCTGCCTCGGAGTAAGTCTCAGTCGATCTCTCAAGACACGCTTTGCATAACAATAGGGGTGGCGGGGAGGCAGCTGCGTTGCCATTTCATCGTTGAATATGCTTATGTAATCGCTATATTCGGGTGGCAGTACGACTTTTGGCTTGTTTTGTTCAGCTGTGATGGCTAGTTCTGTGGCTGTTGTTAATTTTGCAACGACTGCTGACCATGGGAAAAATCATTGGGAGTCGCCACGTAGGATCCGTTGCATGCAGCGTACATCCAGCGTTTGTTCTACATATGCTGATTCCATTTCTTTTTGTAAGTATTGTGACAATCCTTCTTGGGCTAAGACTTTGGCCACCAGTTGTTTTCAGGATGTTTCGGGTGTTTTCGGGTCGTCAGTGAGTGTCTTTTGGGGTGGTCTAGCTGACTGTTTGTATAGTTCGTTGCTTTGGTCGGTTTTCGGGTTAAATGACAGGACATGGTTCGTCCAATCTATATGGGGGTTCATTTGTTGTAGCCAAGGTAATCCGAGAATGATGTTTTTGTGGCCGCAATTCATCACATGTAGGTTTATGCAGTGTACAAGAGGACTGATTTGCAAAAACGCAGATGTCATATATTGGATTGCTCCATTCTGATTGTGTGTTTGGTCCACATTTTGGACTTGTATTGGGTGAGCGAGTTTATTTAATTTTAATTTATTTCATTTGACGAAATCTCGGTCGATGCAGGATATATCAGCACCACTGTCGACAAGGGCTCGGGTGGAGACGGTTTGATGTGTTGGAGAGATCACACAGAGGGGTATTTCAAAGGCTTTTGATTCTTGTGATACAGTGACATCTATAGCAGCACATGTATGTACAGAGGGTGACAACATCTCGGTGTTCCTCCATTTTAAAAATCCATCGGAGGAATTGAGAATGAAATGTGAGCAATGTGTTCTTCGTCATCATCATCATCAACCTCCTGAAGTTTAGGGAGGTCATCTTTGTCATTTTTGGGGGGAACGTTGGTGCAACGGGTCGTGGCTGTGCTAGAGTTGAATGTGGTACAATCTTTGGCCATGTGGCCCTTGCGGCGGCAGCAAAGGCAGAGGCCTTCAGCGAGGCATCATTTGCATTCTTCTGGGGTGAGCTTGGTGACCTGGATGGCATCGACGTCCATGGCGTTTGGGTCTCAGGTGGGTTTGGATGATGTGGGAGTGGTATGGTGGAGTGTATGGGAAGGGTCGACTTGGTGCCGAGAGATCTCCTGGGTCCATTCATATTGTGTTTGAAATGTTGTGACCTTGTTCATCCAGTCCTCCAACTTGGATGGGGTAGTCTTCATATTGTAAATTCGTCGCATGAGGGGTTCTGGGATGGCGACGGAATAGTAACCAATCAGGATGTTCTTGTCAGTTACCTCAGCGAGCGTGGCTTTGTTGAGAAATTCGGCATTGTACTCAGCGAGGGATGGTTCGTAGCGGCCATTTTTGAGTCGCATGTGAGTAGTGGCTAGCCAGGAGATGGCGTTGCCTACAGCGTCATGTCATTTGAATGTAGTGTTGAACTTTTCGATGAATTCTTCAAATGTGCCAAGGTCGGGAGTGGTTTTGGCAAGAGTGGCAGTGTGGAAGTTGGTGGCCCAACTGAGGGCTGCCCCTTTGATCATATATGAGAGGGCAAATGCAACCTTTTTGGCATCGCTATTGTATACCTGATCGTTGACAAGCAAATAGAATTATACAGTGTCCAGCCATTGTTTGGCTTTCACTGAGGTGCCGTCGAAGTGATCAGGGGGGGAGATGCGGAGTTCTGTGGGTTTTGCAGCTATGCTGGAGGATGTGGATGACATCGATAGTGTAGGAGATGGGATAGGTGATGGTGGACGAGGTGTGGGAGCGTGTGATAACAAGAAGTATGGGGGTGTGAGAACTGTGTTTTCAAGTGAGAAGGAGAGCTCATTGAGCTAATGTTATTCTTCTATGGAGTAGAGTTGGATGTCAGTGTCTGCATCAAAGGAGGGTTTGGTAGGGGGTGACAAGTCAGACTCAGTGGGTTCAGGTGCTGATTCTTGGTGACGACGGAGGCCCCAATTGGGGTTTGAGGTGGGTCTGTGAGAAATGGTGGGCGACTAAGCAGGGGCTTGTCGCAGTGGGAAAGCAAGGTCTTTTGTTATGACCATTTGCGGATAGCGATGAGTCGTAGACCTCAAAGGAGTCTTGTGGCTATACGGCGCGCAAGGGTTGCAGTGTCAGAGTCGAAGGTGACAAGAGAGCGCTCTTCAGCAGTGAGGCGAGACCGTCTAAGAAAGGAGACGAAGTATATTCAAGTTGATGCGAGGTAGACCTTGCTTAGGTCTTTACAGCTTGAGTATCTACTGCTTATATAGTGAAAAGGGGTGGCATGGGAAAGGAAACGTCTCCATGGGAAGATGTGTGTCAAAGAGAAGTATCTATGGAAATAAAGGTGATAACTAGGTGAAAGGAAGATGAGAGAGTACAAGAAAGAAAAGAGGGTCCATAGTAATGAGTTGAATCGTAACACTTTTCTGATCTCCATATAAGCATATGTTCACTTGCAATATCACCATCAATTGTTAATGTTTTCAAATTCTGCATCTTGAATACCACAGAGTCCAGTGCATAGTATTCACTTGACTTCTTTTTTGGTGTACAGTCCATTAGAACTTTCAGAGATATTACATTTCTTGAGATGGATTCAAGGAATTGATAGAGTCCGTCATTGGTAATGCCTTTTACTCTAAAAAGTGCCACTTGAGTAAGTGTTTGGGCAGAAGATGCAGTAAGATAGAGAAGATCAGTGTTGGTGATTGTGGAATGACATATGCAAAGTTGAGTGAGTCTACTTGAAGGGGCTTTCATAATAAATTACCACAGTCTTATTTTTTTTCCTTGAATATCATTGATGCTAAGTGATCTTAAGCTAGACCAGCATATCAAGCAGCATGCAAGTTGATATGGACTTAGAGAACAACTTGGTTTTTCCTCTTTATATGGATATCATCTATCCTTCAAGAGAAGAGGGCAAATGCATAATGTATGCAAAGAAGGAAGCTGTGGAAGAGCTGAGAATAAGGAATTTGCTTGATTTTTGTAAAATCCAAGAGTAAGATGTAAACACTACAGATTCTTTGTGGAATGAAGAATTATAATTGCAGCTGGAAAAAATTCAAGTGCTAACTTCTTTTTGATGTAATATAAAGTGGTCTCCAAGCCTGACCACTGTTTAAGATGGAGATCTTGAAAGGCAAGTCCAAGTTCTGAAACTTTTTTCAGAGCATTTTGAAGTTCAATGGGATCTGGATATGGAGATATAGGATGGGGATAGTGTTCTATCCATTCAAAGGATTTAAGGTAATTAATTAGAATGTGCAAAAAGCATCTCCATTGATAAGATACATAAGCAAAGGAAAGTAGATCCTATTGCCAGTTTTTGGAGTCATTAATTTCAAATATTTTCATAAGGATTTCAGTTGGTGAATGCTTGAATATGTGAGGACTATTGTGAGGAAGGAGTCATATGATACGATAAGCTTTTAATGTTGGTTGTGATGAGTGTTGTTTGTACCAAGATACAGGGAAAGGCAATGTGCATGGTTTAGGAAAAAATATACATGTGTGTCCAAAGTCAAGAGATAAAGATGTGGTTTTTGGAGTTAATGAGCATTTGCTTTCTAGGATGATGCATCTTGTCCTTCTAGGCAACTGGTTGTTCAGAACAGGAGGAAGTAAATAAGGTTGAGATCTTAAATAAAAAGACAGAATCTCAAAGGCCATAGTTAGTTGTGGTAAAGTAGAACCATTTAGGGGTCTATGATGTGTGTAACCCCTAAAATTATGTCTAAGAGATCCTAGCTGATGAATTCCCTATAAAATATAAGTACCAGTATTAATTTATGGAGAAAAAAGCACTTACCCAAAAGTAACTTTGCCACTTATCTGCTGGATTAGCTGAAAATATCACAATCCTCACAGAAGAGAAACAGTGTTGAGTTCCTTGATCAAAGACAACTGAAATAGATGATCTATATAACATAGTGGTGGAAAGTGGTTCATCTTGATATCCATATCCATGTTCATAGTGGAGGACAGGAGCTTTGAGTTTGTCTTGTGGTTTGACTGGAAGTTGCATTATATACATATATCTGTGTGTATGTGTATGTTCTTAGAGTTTTTAAGGGTTGAACCTCTGATTGATTGTAAGAGACTATGTTACTCACAAATGAGTGTAATTCTTACCTCCAGATGAATGTAAGAGACTGGAGGAAAGAGCATATGCAAAACAAATTAATAATGTACTATTTGTAATAAATAAGGAA
>JBBPUN010000394.1:0-13826 GCA_038094715.1 Heimioporus punctisporus | reverse complement strand
TAGGTCATGTTGGAATAGTAAAACATATATGTATTCGCTCTAGAGTGGTTAAATAGTCTTTATGGTGACTTTGGTACTTGAGAGGATGTGTAAATAGTTCGGAAAGGCAGTTCCAGTCCGGAAGGGCGATCGGAAAGTGTGGGGGTACTTTGGGAAGCAAGGAGATAGCTAGAAATGACTGTAGTATCATTTATAGCATTCTATACATAGTGGGGGGTATGTTAAGTGTTTATTCTATTGAAGTGGCCCATTGTGGGTTGGAATGGGTTGGGACAGTGCATCGGAACAGTAGTTCCGGTCGGAACATCGGAAAGAAAGTGAGATTTTCAGTCATATGTTACACTACCAGGATACTACGGGTACGATTCCTACCCAGAACCTTTGACCCTTCGTACTAGACCTTATCGAGTCCTACATTCGACCTGCGAGCGTAACAGGAGGTTGGTTTGGCTGGAGGAGGGGGAGTGACAGAGGCATTGGTTGATTGGATGTGTTGGGTGTTTCTAAAGGGATTGGTGGAGGTGGTGGGTTGGGGGCTAGGAGTGGAGGATGTGAATGTATGGCATTGTTGAGTGTTGTGTCCCTTTTTGCAACACCTAAGGCAGAGGCCTTCCTTGAAGCATCTGGCCCATTCTGCAGGAGTAAGTTTGGAGAGGCGAACTGCATCTACCTCCATGGCGTTGGGGTCTGGGGCTGAGGAACGACTGGTGAAGGAGGAGGGGGTCCTATGTCCCTTGCGAAGGGCTGCAATGCGAGCTTTCTGAGCATGGAACGTCTTAGCTTTGTCAATCCAGTCATTTAGTGTGGTGGGGAGGGAGGACATGGAGAGGATCATGGTCGTCAATTGTTGGTCTAACCCCAAAGAGAATTGGTTGATGAGGGTGGTCTGGTCGGAGATCTTTGCCTTGGCAGCGAGGTTTTGAAAGTCGGTGATGTACTTTTGGAAACCATCATTGTTTTCTCCATCTGGTTGTTTGGTAGATTTCTGGGTGAGGCAGGCGAGTTCATGGTGTGCTGTGGCTTCCGTATCGAAGGGGTAGAAGGTGGACTCGAAGTTTGTGACAAATTTATTGAAGGTTTTCTCAGAGTTAGCAATGGTTCCATCGTTAAGACGATCATACCACATCTCAGAGAAGGATATTCCTCGTCCTTTGCTCATCTTGTTCAGGGTGGTCATGATCTTAGTTTGATCGCTGTTGTAAAGCGAAGAGTTGATGGAGAAGTAGGCTTTCATGGCCTTGATCCATTGAACCACATCAGAGGGTTCTCCAGAGAAGTCTGTGGAGAGGGTGGCTTTAAGTTCTGTCATTTTGGCTGAGGGAGTGGTTGCTGGGGTGGGGAGGATGGCTGGGATGATGGGTGATAGGGCTAGGGTTGGTGCTGTAGGGTTGTTGTAATACTGGGAGCTGAGGATTCTGCGGCATCTGGGGGTTAGGGCTAGGAGGGGTCTTGGACTCGAGGGCTAGAGGGTGCTGTGGGGATTTCCTCATCAGAGGACTCTGGGAGGCAAAGGTGAGATATGTTGTCTGGGGTGGGTCCTTCTCCTAGATAGGAGGGACGAAGGAGATTCTTGATCTTTTGTTACACGAAGCATACTCTTGGGGATCAACCAAAGGCTGACCTACTGGCAGGACACTCATGAAGAGGTATGACTCAGCCAGAGGGGAGATCTATACATTCAAAGAACAGTCAATGGGACTATATGCTTTTTTAGAAAAGTGGAGAGAAGACTCAGGGATACTCAGATACAATGAGGACTCAAGAGTGACACTGTATTGTGCAGATCAAGAATAGAGAACTATAGTACATGGCAGCAGATATATATACTAGAGGATGTGTAAGCGTAGAACTAGATAGAATGCAATGGAAGAGGATGAACTAAGCAACAATGACAGATGTTGCTGCGGAGGGGCTGTCCATGGAAGATTTGAGAAGAATAGACAAAAGAAGGTATTACACAGTAATGATAGAAATGTGAGGGAAACCTATGACGATGAGAAGGTGTGAATAGTTGTAGGCTGAGATAAACATTCTGAAGATACGATGATAAACAGGTGTCGGAGATGAGATAACAAAGATGGACAAAGAGAGAAAGAAAACCGTAACACATCCTTCTCTTTCTATGCTCTTTAGTAAGCAATGGCTTTTTCTTCTTTACCACAGCCTTGAATGCATTTTTCCTAAGAACTCTTCTAACTGTTTCTGAGGAAACCGGATTAGAGAGTATGGTATTGATGTGGTTGGTGGCCTGAACAGCATTAGAGGCCTTGCCAGTAGTGATTTGGGTAATGATAGATTGTTGAGAGCAAGCAGAAAGCTTTGAAGAACGTCCAGATGAAGGAGCCAATTGATTAGGAAGAATATCTTTGACTATCCTGGACACAGTGGACTTTCTAATACCAGTTTTAGAGGCAATCTGGCAAATAGAATGGCCATTAGAGGCTAAAGAGAGAATGTTTTCCTTCTGAGCAGAGAATATGGGATATATGGAGAATAACAAAGTTCTATAGGTATAAATCCTAGTTAAATAGTATTTCACGGTGTGTAATGTCACCATGGTAACAATCCATCAACTGTTGGTTGCTATAGAAATGATAGAACATCAGATTCTCATGCATTAATAACACACTCACATAATTGTCCCAATGAGTATTCATTTTGAATTACATATATCTCCATGGTTTCCTATTCAAATTACATAATTCTTTGATTATTACATAGATATTAGTAAATACCTTCATTGTTACACCAAACATTTGTTTGTATTTGTTATTGTTCCCATGCTATTCAACAAACACTCAAAAAGTACAAAACATTGGGATAATTTTGTGAGTCACTGTAATAGAATTGTGAAGACCAAAGTGTTTGAACACATGATTGAAAAAGAGGAGAGAAACACTGGCAGCATCAATGGTTTTTGTGCAAGGAATGAGAATTACTCCCTTTGTAAGGCCATGGTTGACCATGACCAGAAGGGAATTGATGGACGAAGAAAGGAAGAAAACTGTAACATTACCCCCCTCATACGTTTGAACTCCAGGTTCTAACACATCAAACTCCTTCGTATGTTGCAGGTTCTCCAAGATAGTGGGCAGTGGCTTGTTCCACTGTGAGATGGTCAGCTGGACAGTTGCTGAGGAGGTGACCACTTTGATGACATCGTCCGCAAACTCTGGTAGGGCAAAAGCATTGCCCATGACCCCATCTGTGGCAGAAATCACATTGAACGGTAAAGCAACCTTGAGGGGAATGGCCAGGGGCAAGGGCATGACAGGAAGGGCAACGATATCCTGGACAATTGTCTTGATAATGACCAAGTAAGTGGCAGTGGTAGCAGTGAGTCGAGGCTGTAGCAGGTCATCGGATAAGAGGGGATTGGATTGTTTGGACTGTGGAGGAGAGTACTCTTGACCCATTAGGGAGGTGAATATATTGGATGGGTTCCCTATTTTGGGTGATGATGGTAGGGTCTAATCGATAGTCATCAGAGTGTGGAGAGGGCGATGATGGAGATGGTGGAACGATGGGAGGGGAGTCGATATGCGAGAGGAGAGAAGGAGGGGACGACAATAGGGGCAGTACAGGTAAGGGGCGAGGTGAAAGAGGGATAGAATTCAAAGAGGCAAGGTAGCGATCTCTAGCATCAGAAGGTAAAGAGAGGAAAATTTGATGAAAAGTGGGATATAAAAGAGTAGGATCAAGATGGGTGACGAAGATGTGAAACCCTTGCATGTGTAGAAGAGAGAGGATGTGATCAGGGAGACAATTAATCAAAAGATGAAGGGGAAGACCGAATTCAGCGGGTAAATCAGAAGGGGCAGATTGAAAATGGTATATTTGAACTTTAGAAATATTGAAGAAGAGGCATACTAGTTCTTGCGAAATCTTGTCTTCCTTGTATAGTGGATTGGCCTCAAAAGAGTGGACAAGGTTGGGGGTGGCCAGGATACTAGCATAGAGGGTATTGATGGCAGAGCTGGGAAGGAAGATTGGTTGAACTGGGCGAGTGCACAAAGATGAGAAGGAAGAGGACAAAGATGAATCAGAGGAAGACATGGCGAAGGACTAGGTAAAAGATGAGGGTAATAGTAGAAGGAAGGATGATAACAGCAAGAAGGGCTAAAGTCATGAATTATCGAAGGGAATGAGTCTTTTTATAAGATTTAAGAATGGAAGAAGCGTGACGGAGATTACTTTCAGGTTCCCAGGTGTTTTCTGATGCGGAGTAGCCTTTCCATGCAGTCAGGTACTGATAGCGGCCAGGAGAGCCCTTATGGGCAAGGATACCATCAACTTCATACTCTTCTTCGCCATCTATGATATCAGGAGGTGAAGTGGGAAAGGAAGGGCCATGGGCTTCGGTGAGGCGATGTGATGATAAGAGAGTGGCGTGGAAGACATCATGTATTTTCCAGGAAGGAGGGAGCCTGAGGCGGTATGTAAGTGGGGATAGTACCTGCGTGATCTCAAAGGGTCCAAGATGTTTGGGTGCGAGTTTCCTACAAGGGAAGGGGATGCGTAGATTGGTCGCTTCTGTTACGAACCCTCATTTTCCTATACTTTTATTTTTATTTCTTTTCGCTTACTTTCAGACTTAGTCGTGCAACTCGCAACAGATGGTCATGTGATTGGTCACCTGACACATCACATGACACATCACATGACAAGTCTAGACCATTGCCACTTGGTCACCATACACAGCCTTCTACTTCTGATCTTCATCTCCGTGCTGTGTATGGCTATGCAGAGGCTAGACGCCTCATGCACTTCATCTCCGTTCCTTCCATTTCCCTTTCATCTATTTATCCAGCACTGCAATGCGCAGCCTAGTCTTATCGACCAACGGCACATCCACCGCATGACTCCATACGAGTCACGGCACAGCATTGCATTGCCTCCCTCATCTCCGCTGCTGCGCAGCAAGGCTATGTCACAGCCTTCCACCTTCTAATGAATCCTTATGACTCATTACGCACAGCCTCGTCATAGCCCCTACTCCACTATGACTCGGCATGACTGCGCTGGCATTGCCTTGACGGCTCTGCACCTTCTTATGACTTCTTATGACTCATAGAGCATAGCTTATTACCATACACGGACACTAATATGTACAAACACTACCATACATGTACATACAGTAGAATAGTATATAAGGGGCGGGCCCCAAGCGACACAAGACTTCCCAGTCTTGTTATTGTCGCCTTTATCCTCCATTCCTTTACTCTAGGATCTCTAAGGGATATTGTCCATAAGGCAGGTCCTTGCGATGATGCTTAAAGACTCCCTCCGGTCCTTCTACAGGTTCACTTGCCGGTTGTATAAGATAGTGCACACCATAGTGCATGGTAGAACTCAGATGGCAAGTTCACAACAGCTTCTAGCCAGACTTTATCTCCAACTTTCCAGGGGGAGAACTTTTGGGTGGTGTGGCTCATCATGAGGTGTCTAGCAGAGTTATGGGCTGTGAGGGCTTCCTTTCTAGATTCTTCTAGGTGGGATAGCCGATCTGAAAGAGCGGGGAGGAATGTCTTTCCTAAAGAGGGGTAGGCACGAGGTTCATAGCCAAGCATAAGTGAGAAGGGGGAGGATTTGGTGGACGAGTGTGGGGAGGAATTGTGGTGGAATTCGGCAGAGGAGACGAAAGAGGACCAGGTGTTGGGTTGGTTGCTGCAGAAGAGGCGAAGATATGTTTCAATTTCTTGGTTGACGCGTTCGGTTTGGCCATCGGTCTGAGGGTGATAAGTGGTTGAGAGGTGAATGTCATACTGAAGTAATTGTGCAAGTTCCAGGGCAAATGCAGAGGCGAACTGTGGACCTCTATCAGAGATGATGGAATCATGAAGACCAAATCGTTTAAAGACATGATTAAAAAAGAGGAGGGCTACTCCTGCTGCATCAATGGTTTTGTTGCAAGGAATGAGAATGACCCCCTTTGTAAGGCCATGGTCGACCACAACCAGAAGAGAATCAAAACCAGAGGAGGGAGGGAGGTCCGTGATGAGGTCCATAGAGAGTTGGCGAAAAGGAAGAGATGTAGAGGAAGGAATGGGGGAGAGGGGAGGGGTGGTGGGGTGAGTGTTAACCTTAGATTGTTGGCAGAGAGCACAGCCAGCGATGAAATTTTTAACAAAGGTGTTTAGGCCAGGCCACCAGAAGTCCTGTTCAAGGAGTGCTTTGGTGTGAAAGAAGCCCATGTGACCTGTAGTGGGAGAGGAATGAAGGGCATGGAGGAGGGAGGAGCGGGAGGAGGGGGGAACAAACATGCGATTGCGAAAGAAGAGGTGGCCATTGTCAAAAGACCAGTCAGTCCAGGAGGAGCGAGGGAAGAGGGGGGTGTCATTTTGAAGGGATTCAAGGGCACGGAGGACAAGGGGGTCAGAAGAGGATGAAGAGCGGATTTGGTTGATGAGAGCAAGATCTAAGGCATTGATAATTTGAGGATCTGGGAGGATGGAGGAGGAGGAGTTGTCAAGGGAAGTGTCGATGGTGTCTTTGTGAGAGAGGGTTTCTGCAGGGGCCATTTGGGTTCCTGGGGTGACCTGCCAAAGGAGATCAAAGTCCTGGAGAAAGAGGGCCCAATGAGCTTGGCGACAAGAGAGTTTATGAGGGTCTTTGAGATAGGAGAGGTTTTTGTGATCAGTGATGATGATGACAGGATGAGAGGTTCCTTGGAGGTATTGACGCCATTTCTGGAGGGCAAGGATGACTGCCAAGAGTTCCCTATCGTAGATATCATAGTTTCATTTGGCTGGGCTGAAGGTTTTCAAAAAATAGGCACAGGGATGGAGGTCTCCATTGGTGTCTGCTTGGAGGAGGATGGCACCGGCAGCAAGAAGGGAAGCATCTGTCATGATAGAAAAAGGGCAAGACACATCTGGGAAGGAAAGGACTGGGGAGGAAGAGGAGCAGGTTTTAAGGGCGTTGAAGGCACGGTCATGGAGAGAGGTCCAGAGCCACAGTTCATCTTTGCGAGTGAGAAGGGTGAGTGGTGCGACAAGGTTGGAGAAATTTGGGATGAATTTCCGGTAGAAATTGGCGAAGCCTAGGAAGGATCAGACACCTTTGACGGAGGTAGGGGGTTTCCAATCGTCAATGGCTTTGAGTTTCACTGGGTCCATTTGAATATGACCCTGTCCAATGATGAGGCCGAGGTATTCTATTTGAGGGGCATCAAAGGAGCATTTGGATATTTTGAAAGAGAGACCTAGTTCTCGTGCTCAAAGAAGAACTCGTTTTGTTCAGTTGTGATGCAGTTCCAGGTCATCTTTGGTGTGTATGCCGATATCATCCATATAGATCTTTAGCCAACACTCTGCGATCATATCAGCGAAGGCATGGTTCATGAAAGTTTGGAAAGTGGGGGGGATGTTGTTGAAGCCAAAGAACATGACGGTTGGTTTGAAAAGTCCCAGAGGAGTGATGAATGCCGCTTTCCACTGGTCTTCTTCTTGTAGTCTGATGTTGTTGTAGCCCCAGCGAATGTCTAATTTGGTGAAGAGGGTGGAATCTTTCATATCGTCGATAAGTTCTGTAATGAGAGGGAGAGGATATGCATTTCTGATGGTGTGGGAGTTGAGGTATCGATAATCTTGGCACAGATGAAGGGTGCCATCCTTTTTTGGTATGAAAAAGAAGGGAGAGGCTTGGGGAGATTTGGAAGGGATGATGCGACCTGTCTTGAGGTTTTCTTCAACAAATAGATGACAGGCTTCTTGTTCTGCTGGGTTGAGAGGGTATACTTTGGCAATCTTTGGAACGAAGGAGGGTTTAAGGTCGATGGTATGATTGAAGGGGCGATGAGGGGGTAAAATATTGAATGTCTTTTTGGAGAATATGTCAGCGAATTCTTCACACCAGGGAGGAACGTCTTGTTCTGGGGTTTTCTCCTGTTGAGCCAGTTGGGTAGAGAGGGTGATTTTTCCAAGGTGTTGCAGATAAGGATCAGCCTCTTCCTCTTCCCAGGGCGGACTCTCATGAAGAGGTACCACAGCGTCCTGAAGAGAGAGGGTGTTGGCTGTTCAATCGATACAAGGGTTTCATTTCTTTAGCCAATTCATACTGAGGATGATACAAGGGGATCCAAGAGAAGTTATGAAGAATGTTTCTTCATTTGATGAATCAGAAAAGAGGACATTGGCTGAAATGGTCCATTTGATGGTTCCTTGATGGTTTTCGGTTCCATCAACATTATAAGCGGTGAGTGGTTGGGGGAGTTTGCAAATTCCAGATCTGAGAGATGGAACGAGAGAGGAATCAATGAAGTTGTTTGTTGCTCCACAATCGATGAGAGCGGTGGTGTCGACGTTTTGAGATCCTGCTTGTAATTGAACTGGGAGATGCATGGTTCATTCATTTGCTAATCCTACGAGTACAGCAGAGATATCTAGAGGGAGGGAAGGAGACGTCGCTACTTCTTCCCTTATTGAAAACCTGACAAGGGTTCTTCCTTGGGAGTTTCTTTGAAGCAGAGTTTGAGGGTTTGAAGGATTTCTCCTTCATCTTTTACAGCGGTACGAAGGTTATTTACATACATAGGTGTCAAGGGCAGAGATTGGCTTGGCTGGGGGAGGAGGAACGACAGCGGTACTGGTTGATTAAATCTGTTGGGTGTTTCTAAAGGGG
The DNA here is from genome assembly GCA_038094715.1 of Heimioporus punctisporus. Classification (NCBI taxonomy): domain Eukaryota; kingdom Fungi; phylum Basidiomycota; class Agaricomycetes; order Boletales; family Boletaceae; genus Heimioporus; species Heimioporus punctisporus. The sequence continues at coordinate 5,204 of JBBPUN010000394.1, read as the reverse complement.
TTGGTGGAGGTGGTGGGTCGAGGGTTGGGAACAGAGGATGTGAATGTGTGGCATTGTTGAGCATTGTGTCCCTTTTTGTGGCACCTAAGGCAGAGGCCTTCTTTGAAGCATCTAGCCCATTCTACAGGGGTGAGTTTGGAGAGACGAACTGTGTCTACCTCCATAGCATTGGGGTCTGGGGCTGAAGAGTGACTGGTGAAGAAGGAGGGGGTCTTATGTCCTTTGCGAAGAGCTGCGATGCAAGCTTTCTGAGCGTGGAACGTCTTAGCTTTGTCAATCCAGTTGTTTATCGTAGTGGGGAGGGAGGACATGGAGAGGATCATGGTCGTCAGTTGCTGGTCCAACCCCAAAGAGAATTGGTTGATGAGGGTGGTCTGGTCGGAGATCTTGGCTTTAGCGGCGAGGTTTTGGAAGTCGGTGATGTACTTTTGGAAACCATCATCATTTTCTCCATCTGGTCGCTTGGTGGTTTTCTGGGTGAGGCAGGCAAGTTCATGGTGTGCTGTGGCTTCTGTGTCGAAGGGGTAGAAGGTGGATTCAAAGTTTGTGACGAATTTGTCGAAGGTTTTCTCAGAGTTAGCAACATTTCCATCGTTGAGGCAGTCATACCACATTTCGGAAAAGGAGATACCACATCCTTTGCTCATTTTGTTCAGCATGGTCATGATCTTAGTTTGGTTGCTGTTGTAAAGCAAAGCATTGATGGAAAAGTAGGCCTTCATGGCCTTGATCCATCGAACAGCGTCAGAGGGTTCCCCAGAGAAGTCTGTGGGAAGGGCAGCTTTGAGTTCACTCATTTTGGCTGGGGGAGCGGTTGCTGGTGTGGGGAGGATGGCTGGGACGATGGGTGGTGGAGCTAGGGTTGCTGGGGCTGGGGTGGATACTGTGGGGTTGCTGTGGTACTGGGAGCCAAGGATCCTGTGCCATCTGGGGGTTGGGGCTAGGAGAGGTTCTTGGATGTGAGGGCTAGAGGGTGCTGTGGGTGTTTCCTCGTCAGAGGACTCTGGGAGGCGAAGGCAAGATATGTTGTCTGGGGTGGGTCTGTTACGGTTTTCTACCTTTCCCCTTCTATCCTTGTTTTATCCTATCTTCGTCCCTCTTATAACATTGTCTTTGGCATGCCACTTTATTCTTTTGAATACATTCATCTTCTAATCTTCATCAGCTGCCCCCATATTACGATTCTTCTCACTTAGTCATTTCTCTTTTGTCTTGATCCGCTTTCGCTTCCATGGACAGCCTCCTCTACAGCATAGTCTGTCATCTATGCTTAGTATTCCCTTTCCATCCCCTTCCATGGGATTCTATGCTTACGCATCGCTTCCTTTATATACCTGCTGCTTTGTATTGTAGTCCCTCATTCTCGATCTGCGCAATCTAGCGTCGCTCTTGAGTCCTCCCTAGTCCCCTAAGTCCCTAAGCTTTCTCTCCGCTTTCTCTAAAGCGTACAGTCTCGCTGACCATTCCTCTGAACGTATAGATATCTCCTCCAGGCTGAGTCGTACCTCTTCGTGAGTGTCCTGCCTCGGAGTAAGCCCCAGTCGATCCCTCAAGAGATGCTTCGCGTAACAGGGTCCTTCTCCTAGATAGGAGGGACAAAGAAAATTCTTGATCTTTTGTTATGCAAAGCATCTCTTGAGGGATCAACCAAGACTTACTCTGAGGCAGGACACTCATGAAGAGGTATGACTCAGCCTGGAGGAGATATCTATACATTCAGAAGAACAGTCAGTGAGGCTGTACGCTTTAGAGAAAGCGGAGAGGGTGCTTAGGGACTTAGAGGACTAGGGAGGACTCAAGAGCAACACTAGATTGCACAGATCGAGAATAAGGATATAAAGTACAGGGCAGCAGGTATATATATTGAGGGACACATAAGCGTAGAACCCTATAGAATGTGGAAGAAAAGAACTACTAAGCAACAATGACAGACGTTGCTGCGGAGGGGCTGTCCAAGGAAGCGAAATCGGATCAAGACAAAGAAGAAATGACTAAACGAGAAGAATTGTAAAGTGTGGGCTACCAGCGAAGATTAGAAGATGAACATAATCGAAAGAGTAAAGTGGCATGTCAAAGATGAGGTTGTAGGTAGGGCAAAGGTAAGATAGGACAAAGATGGATGAAGAAAGGAAGAAAACCGTAACAGGGATGACATAGGAAAGGAACCATCTTCGTGGGAAGATGTATGTCAAAGAAGAGTATCTATGGGAATAAAGGTGACAATTGTGTGAAAGGGGGATGGAAAGGTATGGAAAAAGAAAAGGGGGTCCATTGTAGTGAGTTGAATCATAACATTACCCCGATTGTAGGTTGAAACTACCAGTGAGATATATCTCAGAAGGCTCCACTCCATCCTGGGGAGCCGTTCAAATTGGTCTCAGCGTCAGCATCAAAAGTGTCATAAAAGGAGGGAGAGGGAGTATGGCAGACTCGTCCTTGTCTTCTGTTTGAGTTTCTCAGATGAGGGTGTTGATTTCAGGGATTTTCAGGACAACGTCGATGAATGTGTCCTGGAGCTGGTTGGCGACAGATAGAGCATCTGAACTCAGCACAGTTTACTTGGATATGGCCCAGACGGTGACAGGAGAAGCATGTTTGGCTGTAGTGTGGATAAGAGGAAGGGAGAGGGTTCCTTGGGAAGTCCCTGATGGCTCTTGCATCTGCTGCTACCAAGGCTCGTTCTTCAGCTGGATTGACAGGAGAGGATGTGCAGAAGGGGTAGTAGGAGGGGGGTTGATGGTGTCAAGGTAGAACGGTTTTAATTGTTGGGTGTAGTGATCCAGATTGCGGAAGAAGGGGAGGGCATCTAGCTGGTGCATCCCTTCAAGTAGATTGTGATGAAGTACTTGATAGGTTTCTTTGGCAATTTGGCGGTGGGGTTGTGTCTGAGCTGTGGCAGGGTTGTTAAAAATGACGGTGTTACGATTCAACTCATTACTATGGACCCCTTTTTCTTCTTGTACTCTCTCATCTTCCTTTTACATAGTTATCACCTTTATTCCCATAGATACTTCTCTTTGACACATATCTTCCCATGAAAACGTTCCCTTTCCCATACCATCCCTTCTCACTATATAAGCAGTAGATACTCAAGCTGTAAAAGACCCAAGCAAGGTCTACCTCGTATTTACCTGAATATACCTTGTTTCCTTTCCTTGACGGTCTCGCCTCACCACTAAAGAGCACTTTCTCATTTACACTTGATTCCGACGTTGCAACCCTTGCATGCCGTATAGCCACTAAATCGCTATTGAGGTCTACAACTCATCGCTACCCACGAACGGTCATAACAAAAGACCTTGCTTCTCCCACTGCGACAAGCCCCTGCTTAGTCACCCACCATTTCTCGCAGACCCACCTCAAACCCCAATTGGGGCCTCCATCGTCACCAAGAATCAGCACCTGAACCCACTGAGTCTGACTCATCACCCCCTACCGAACCCTCCTTTGATGCAGACACTGACACCCAACTCTACTCCATAGAAGAACAACATCAGCTTGACGAGCTCTCCTTCTCACTTGAAAACACGGTTCTTGCACCTCCATACTTCTCGTCATCACATGCTCCCACACCTCGTCCACCATCACCTATTCCATCCCCTACACCATCAATGTCATCCACATCCTCCAGCACAGCTGCAAAACCCACAGAACTCCACATCTCCCCACCTGATCACTTCGACGGCATCTCAGTGAAAGCCAAACAATGGCTGGACACCGTGCGATTCTATTTGCTTGTCAACAATCAGGTATACAATAGCAACGCCAAAAAAGTTGTGTTTGCCCTCTCATACATGACCAAAGGGGCAGCCCTCACTTGGGCCACCAACTTCTGTGCTGCCACTCTTGCCAAAACCACTCCTGACCTTGGCACATTTGAAGAATTCATTGAAAAGTTCAACTCCACATTCAAACGACATGACGCTGTAGGTAACGCCATCTCCTGGCTAGCCACTACTTGCATGCAACTCAAAAATGGCCGCTATGAACCATCCCTCACTGAATACAACACTGAATTCCTCAACAAAGCCATGCTCGCTGAGGTAACCGACGAGAACGTCCTGATCGGTTACTATTCTGTCGCCATCCCAGAACCCCTCATGCAATGAATTTACAACATGGAGACTACCCCATCCAAGCTGGAAGATTGGATGGACAAAGTTACTATGTTTCAAACGCAGTATGAATGGGCCCAAGAAATCTCTCGGTGCCAAGTCGACCCTTCCCATACACCCCACCATACCACCCCCACATCGTCCAAACCTGCCCGAGACCCAAACGCCATGGATGTCGACGCCATCTGGGTCACCAAGCTCACCCCAGATGAGCGCAAGCATTGCCTTGCCGAAGGCCTCTGTCTCCGCTGTCGTTGCAAAGGCCATATGGCCAAAGACTGCACCACGTTCAGCCCTAGTGCAGCCATGACCCGTCACACCAACACCCCCTCCAAAAACAACAAAGACGACATCCCTAAACTTCAAGAGGTTGAGGACGATGACAATGAAGAACGCATTGCTTGCATCTCATTCTCAATTCCCCCGTTGGATTTTTGACCCGGAGACGTGCAGCGATGTCACTACCCTCCGTAAATAGTTGTGCAATCGATGTATCCATACCAACAAATACAAAACCTATGGAACTACCAATCCACCTCCTTGTATCAGCATATTAAACCATCGCCATCTGCACTCTAATTGACAGCGGCGCCGACATTTCCTGCATTGACTGAGATTTTGTCAAACGACACAAAATCCCTACCAAAACCTTAGAAAAACCCATCCCAGTATGAAATGTAGACCAAACGAACAACAAAGATGGAGCGATACGATCAGCAGTCGAGATCTTCTTCTGTGTTGGGACAATAATACACTGAGTGACGCTACATGTCATTTTCGGGGTGCAAAACCCGATGGTGCAGAGGTGACACAAGGAAGAGAGATACAAAGAGTAAACGAGTATCCTCAGTGGGAACACTCACTGGGTGTCGGAGTATAGGTGATTCAAGTAAAAGGTAATGAGTACACCACAAGGGCAGGGATGGAGTGGCAGGTGGTGGAAGTGAAGAAAGAGATGTATTCCGCTGAAGAATACTTGAAGAGGCTGAGATGGTTAGTCCCTACCTCCTGTAGTGTAGTTGTGAAAAGGGGAACGCGATTTGTTCTCCCAAGGGACCCTGTAACGAGTAGACCTTAGTAGAGTCAAGA